>JASANE010005633.1:0-17489 GCA_030248225.1 Trileptium ribeirensis | reverse complement strand
TTAGGCGCTACTTCGTTCAGTTACGTATTGCTCCTAAGTTCTTCGACACCTATGCCATAGAGTTCATTTTATTTATGGAATTTATTGCAAAATCAGTAAAACCATTAATCAGTTACCACGTTTCAGTGATAAAATTTACAGACTGATCGGATTGCTGATGTTTTGCATGCACAGAACGCTGGATGAAATATTCGGTCAAACGGAATTGCGCCCAGCAAATGTTTGACAGAATACATATAGAATCTCATTGTTATGTAGAATAACATGAAGATTTTGGTATTATTGTTTGAACAATGCACGGCAACAATCGTCGATGATTTTAATTTAGCTGCAATCCACTAGAAAACATTATCATGCGGCAATAAAGAATCGTACACTTTTTAAGCTGTCCATAAAGGTCTGCAGTCTAAAAACTCCTGGTGGAAATATTTTAATCTAAGACTGGACCCTCAGAGTAATACTACAGCCGAAGTATTTAATCACATTAAATGCTTTGGCTATGAATTGTTAATCAGATTGCATTTATTAGATAGAATACCTTACTTAGTGTTTATTTTTATATTGAAGATAAATGCATATTATTGCATGAGATTCTGTGGCATTTCCAAATTCTGTGGCGAATTCCATAGAATTACGTTCCAAAGCTATCATAAAACATAGTAAACCAGAGAATTCTGGTTACTTATTGGGTCATGTTAATCAAGTCAAAATTTAAATTGTGAAAACAGTATATGAATACCCGTAAAGTTCAAGCACACCAAATGCTACCGCACAACGTTTACGCGAAACTACAGTTTAAAAAACACCATACGGTGAAGACAACTCTATTAATTTTAACCAAAGCAGTAAACATTTCGCAAATAATAAACCAATATAGGTCCAACGTACATCGCGAAGCATTGCGCTAAAAATGTTTATAGTGTTCTGTACGTTTGCACGTGTGTTGTTGTACGCCCGCTTTGATAGGTTTTTAAGGCAGTGAGCAGCAGTTGCTAATCGAATAGCAACTAACATACGAAACATGCAGCCGAGCGATCTAGTTTCAATTCAACGACGCTGCAAAAGGTTATTCAACAGTATACGGAATGAACATTAGCTCATGATTCAAAGTGTTATATAGGTGAAAAGCTGCCTTCAAAAATCAGTCCGCAATAAGCGCAATGAAATCACTATCATGCTGCTTAGAGACAAGCGACCATTCATGTTCTAACATTCTTGTTGATTCTTATGAACACTAACGCTATCACTCCAAACATAACTTTAGGTGCACAAAATATGACGTCAAAAGTCTAAAGGTCTAGAAGATATCTTGCATAAACGCCGTGATTTGTGTTACCTGGCCTGGCTTTGTCTACAAAAAAACTCAACCTGCACAATCGTCTTCGAATGTTTGAATGACTGGTCAAATTACAACGTTCAAAGATTCGCGCTGTTACCTACATAGGTTTTGTATACTCGTTCAGCATAGTGTCGCACAAGAAACCGGCATGGAAATTATCAAATACGATCTTATACCTTTTTGATACATTGAATATGTTTCATATCATGCAATATTTAAATTCACTCAATTCACATATTTTAATTCTAGCAAATACATGTGATAATGCGCAAATCATGCACTATACTTCATAATATAAACTGCTGAATTTTGATCAACTGCAATTGAATTTTTCTGCAAATGAATTTCAAAATTTATACAAATGGCAATACTGATTCGACAGATTTCTTTTAGCGATTTGCTTTGATATCTGTACATTATAAATGTAGGAACTGTTGTACATGAAATGGGTACGTAAACCCGACCACACATATAATGTATGACATAACAGATAAACGGTATCCTTAATAGATTTTTTTGCTATTTGTCAAACGGCTGACGGCTGCACGAATGAAATTATATGCGATGATAAATTGACTACATGGATTGAATATTTAAACATACACATTTTGTTAGTCGTGAAAATCTTATCAAATTTAATCAGCGGGCTGTGTAGATAACGTTAAATACCGCTGTATACGATAAACACGGTTACGATAGATAGCAATGGTGCACCACCTCCTGTCAAAAATTCCTTGAATCTCCGCTGACGCTAGACATATACGCATGAAACGTAATATTTAGTTTTTTGATTGATGCTGTAGTATGTGAGTTGAACAGTTTTTAAATCGCTGATTGATGCTGGAAATTTTTAAGAAAGACTGGACTTAAAATCATTTGTTCGCTTCAAATAAAGTATAAGTAGACCATCTCCTTCTTGAATTGCATTTGTTACTTTTATTAAATGCCAGTTAGTATTTTTGATAAATTGTGATCAGTTGAAATCGGCCATGTTCTTTTGCCGATTTTATCTGCTTACTTGCCAAATTACCTGTCACAAGTCAGCCAGTTTGTTTGACAAGGAGCATGTCATGATGAATGATAATGCAGATTTACAGTATAAATTATATGTTGTACATAACATATATCTGCAATAACATTGTCTTGGGCGACAATAAACATTATTAATCTTAAATTCACACATAAGGTCAAAGTTTCTACATAAATATGAGGCAGAGTTACCTTACAAATAATTAACAATGAATGTAATTGTTTTCGTTAATTCTTACAGCGACCTGGCGAGATATGGCAAAAGAAAAATTAACCTGAAATACTTGGGATTCTCTACTAAACAACTCAATATTTTTGCATTTTGCAAATCACGATTTTGAATTACTTCTATGTTTAGCCACTTGTAATGGCTGGAAAAACTGTTCGAGAAGTGTAAACTTGCGGCGCGGTCAGCGAATTCATGTGGGAAACACGTGTTTACTATACCCGACCTCTACAATATTGTGTGCATAAATCTGACATAAAATATGATTACATACCGCTAGTGTGCTACCCGTGCGTGACACGGTTTAACTCTGTGTAAGTCAGCTGTTCACGCTCGTTATTGTACGATAAATAAGTGGCAAACAGAAAAGAAAACTAAATTTTGCTGGAAAAACCGTGCTGTTAACATATCGAACAGATGAAATGATGTTACCATTCGTTATTTCTGCAGTTACAGCTTAGTGGGTTTTTTACCTAAATTATAAAAAAATCATTTACCAATCAATATGTTCTAAGAAGAAATCTACCGTACGTAAAGAAGTAATTTATTTAAACAATAACATTAATGTATATATTTATATATAAAAATATATGTAGAAATATTGTATTTTGATACGTTAACTATATGCATACTATGTTAACTATATGTATCTAATGTGTACAACATAAAAATATATATCTACCTAAATTATGTATATGTATTTATGTATGTTAACAATAATATAAATAAATAAAAAAAATGCAATATAAGTTGATATATAGTTTTATATATTATTATATATATATATATATATATATATAAATGTATGTAACTATAAATAAATATTTAAAATTAAAATATATATGTATATTATAAATACAAATATTTCTATAAATATACATAATTATTTTTTTGGCAGGTCACAGGTTGATGCTCACCATTATATATTACCTTCGTCTCACCTTGCACATTCTTACGTGTAGGTTTTATATATACATACATACATTTGTACTTATAGTTAATAAGTATTATCCCCGTGAAACGAAGATAATTTAAACGAAAAAAAACTTAAATAATATGCGAAATTCATAAAAAGTTCTAAAATTTTGTTTTCAAACCGTTGCGATGACAGTTTTGAACAATAATGCATAATTGTTTTAGTGAGTTTTTTTATTTTAAGTTAACGCAACAAAATTTTATTTATTATATGTACAAAAGTATTGTCTTTCCTGCACAGTCGGCCTAAATTATAGCAGCCAGTCAATACAACTTAAATCAATTTTAGCAAGTGGCAGATAACTACCAGACAAATTTTGATGATTAATAATTTAATGCTTAAAACAGTTTTATACTACCGGATAAGCGGAGGGACGTTATGTTGGGTCCGGCGGTGGTGGCACGCCCGTTTTTCGCTCAAGCTTGCTTGGCCCCCCAATACAGCCTGTTTAAGCACAATTTCATTGTTCTGATATCGAATACGAAAATGTGAACAGCTTTACAAAAATTCATGAACGAGTGTGCCGAAACTTAAAATTATACTGGTAGTAATGAATTATTGAACACCTTAAACGCGTCAGAACAATTGTGAACTTCATTTGTGCTCCGTGAATTTCGAGACTGATAGTGTAAGGAATCACATTAAAAGATTAAAAAAGGAAAATTTGTTTTTTAGCTTCTTAGCTGTTCTGAGCCTAAAAGAGAAGAGTTCGATAGTTTTCGTAAAAAGATGACATCGTTCTGTGGAAACAATGGCATCAGATTTTACTAGCTCCAGGATCATTGTAAAAAGTCGTGTCGCTACATATTATTTTTTGTTGTAACCAGCGGATGGTTATTCATTTTAAATGTTTGAATAAAACTTTAATTATGGTATCTCTCGAACGATGAATCTCCGCAAAAATGCAAAACAATCGTGTTGACAAAGATCCGAAAAAGGAAAAAGGACAATAGTAACAAGGTCCATAATTTTCGCATCAATATACGGTCTATATCTGTTTCGTTTCATTGCTCACACAACGAGTTTACCAAAATAATAGTTCTTTTAGGTTTTTGACTAAAGCTCAGTAACCACTGTGATTATAGTCATTATCTACTGATTGAACAACTGAGCTGGCTGCGACAAAAATGTGTTTACTCTGACGTATGCCGCGTCAATGGCGGAGGGTAACCGTTTCCCGACTTTTCTAAAACCGACTTTTGTATTACAATTGGTGAACAAATGTGAAAATATATAATTGGAAGAAAGAACAATTATTGATTTTTAATTCTATCTTAGAAGCTCCGCTTCTTAAGGGATGGGGTAGTTGTGCTTGAGCACAGTGGTCTTATATAAATGTTAGGTTAGCACCATCTTCTAAAACTTTCCAATGCCACTGTATGTTCCCTATTTTTCAATGTTTCGATTGTGTTTCTAATGGGAAAAATAAGTAAATTCGTAAGTAACTATGTCAAATAATGTAACAAATTGGAAGATATCGCGACTAATATTTTCTTAGAAGTATTTGCAGCTAAAACAATCTCAAACCTGAAACATTTATGCATGAGTAAATGTAAGCTGCGCCCCTTATCGTCCTCTTTTGACAAAAGCGATTGCCATTCAGTTGTTCACTGAACACAAATTTCATTTTTGTGTTAAAGTACAGAAATTAATCCGTTTCATATTCCATACGTTATAACATAAAAATGTTCGCGAACATATTGGTGTTAAAGCACATGGGCCGAATTGCATTCGCTAATGGCGTTATGGAACCGAAAAATGTCGAAATTGGATATGGCTATTGAAATCCTAGTTTTGTTTGCTAACAACGTTTTGTATATTGTGTCAAAAGAGGACGGTTGGGCACATCTTAACTTTACTCTTGCATTAATATTAATAAATACTGCTATTTTAGTACAGGCAAAAACAGTTAAAAGCACTGCGCCAAAAATAGCTTAAGCCTCTTGCATGGTTCGTTAATTTAAAGCACCAGAAGTTAATAATCGTGCAAGTACTGTTCATTGTTAAACACAGAATTGTTCTTTTCCAAACAAAGCAATTCCACCCAACTGGTTTACTTCGTAATGTAATTTTACAGTGGCCGCGGAGCATCCCCAATATTGGGGGGGCTAATGGGGCGATACCTGGGCAAAGCGCGGCGCCATTTGGGGTGGTGCGGGTTCGCTTCGGTCCCGCAAAAAATTTTGATTTTGGATGCAATTTCGGAATACTTGGGAATTGGGAATCTAGAAAAACAGCATTCCGCCGGCAAAAAAGCAGGAAACTCACAAACAAAAAGTGCTTCGATGTTTGAATGTGTCGTAATAAACGACTCAAAAAGAGTTGATCCGACAGAATTTACCAATATATCAGTATAGTTCGAAAAAAGAATTAGAAGTCGCAACTTGAGAACTTTCCAAAGATCCGCTTCCTGTTATCGTTAAGCTGAACAAATTCATTTGCAACCACAGCTAAATCGAGTTTGTCCACACGTTCTTTATGAATGTTTAGCACTGCCAAGCTATTAAATCGCTTTTGATTCATGGTGGAACGTAACCAAGTTTTCAGTCTTCGCGCCATGGAAAACGAACGTTCACCAATAGCGTCAGTGGCCGGATTTACCAATATCAAAACCATGATTTTTATTACTTCTTCTAATAACAGTTTGCTAGGTGCATCCAACACTTTAACCTCTGCGTAGATGTCATCGAAGTGTTTCATATTTTTAGCTTTAAATTTGTGATGAAAAATTGGTAGTTGTGCGGATAAATTGGAAAAATTGATGTCTGACCTTGAATAGCAGACATTTTGGATTTTTGCAATGTCTTGGATAAATTGTCGGTAATGGAGAACTTATGAAACAAAACTTGTGCTAATGTGCTAACATGCTATATACTCATGCAATGTTGAGTATGCAGCGCGTGCTGGTACTTCGTATCAAACCAGACCTGCAATCGTTCAATATTCGGGGTTGGCTCGTCGTCGCCGTTTGGGTTTATTTTAATTTTTCACTGTTTTCAATTTGGTCCTAATTATTGGGGGGGCTAAAGCCCCCCCAGCCCCCCCGGCTCCGCGGCCCCTGTTTTATCAAGACATTCCTCAGACGTAAAGCAAAGCTATGGGAAATAAACAACCCCTTAATTGGGATGATTATAACAGGCACAGTATTAAATGTTCTGAAGCAATTAAATCGCTACAAGCGTAACGGCGAAAGAAATATGCTAAATAACGGTAACCGTAACGAGGCCCATTATGCAGCAAATAATCTACAAAATGAGGCTCCAAGTCTCCAAACTCGGGCATCAAAATGGTAGCTGTCTATAGCAGTTACAAAGTGCAATATTTTACACATAAAAAATACAAGGTTCAAATATTATCTGCATAGCAGCGAAATTCAGCGAGTTCCTGATTGCAAGGACCTAGGAATCACATTGCAAGCAGAACTAACGGTAATGCTGTTACTCAGTCGTTTGCGGTGTGTTTTTTTCTTAAATGCATTTTTCAATAGCCTGCCAAATCTTTCCACAGCGCCATTGTATGCTGGATGATAGGATGTGGTACCTTTACGGTGAATTCCCAGATTAAGCATTAATAAATTCAAAAATGCAGACTCATATTGAGTACCATGGTCCGAAATTAATATTCATACTATTTCAAACCTGCTAGCTCAGTTAGCGATGAAAGCTTTAGCGACCATTTCTGCTGGTATATTTGTATAGGCACCGCTTTTACCCGCCGAGTGAACCTATCCACAATGGTCAATAGGTACTGAAACCCATTACTAGATGGTAATGGTCTTACAATATTTATGTAAGTAGTGCGAAACCGTGGCGTGGTTGGTATTTCAGAAATCGTGGATTTAACATGTCGCGAAATTTTTCCCTTCTGACACTTTAGCAATTGTTTTGCTCACAATGTCACTTGCTTCCGCATCCTTGGCAATATGTACTTGCTATTAATAATACGAAGCGATGTACCTGGGCCAGGATGTGACAAATTATGTATGTCTTTAAATAGCTGCCAGCGCATGGTTTTTAAAACAAGGATCAGAACAAGCCATTGAAAACTGCACTTTTGCCATCCATATCAATTTCAATTAGTAACCGCTTTGTAAAAAGTTTCGTAGGTCCAGTTCTTTAATTTTAATTCCGAAAAAATTCGATCTACCAATCAAGTTTTATTGGCATTACACATCGACATAATCTGGCTGCAACAACATTGTCTGCTCCTGGTAGATACCCAAACTTACAGTCAAACTCGTAAATGAAAGACAACCACTTAGATTGTTGTGAAGTTGAGGTTTTTATTCCAAGAGAACAGTCGATTTATGGTTTAAGGTCCGTCAATATTCGCAATTTTGAGCTAGTAGTCTATTAAATCGCTTAAGACCGAGAAAAATTGTATAAAATTCCCGATCAAACGCTTATTTATTGGTTCTGCCAGTGTAAAGATTTGTGAAAAGGGGGCCAGTGGTTGTTTTTCACAATTCGCTCTCTGATACAAAACTGCACCAGCTGGTAATTCGGATGTATTAGTTGTTAGCTCAGTTTTTCATTGAATGACGGCAAATGTAATGTAACTGACCCCATACGTGCATTTTTAGATTTTGGAATTTCCGTTTTGACTTCCCATTCCATTCTATTTTGACTTTGTGTTTTCCGTTTACGCCTAGCATGTAGTTTGTCAGTTGTGATGCGATTTCAGAAAGTGTTTTGTTCACCTGTTATAAAATCCAGTCGTTCGTAAGAAACACCTTACTTCTGAAATATTTTGAAGAACTAGCATTTTCTAATAGATTCTACTTTATCGGTATTGGTTTAAATTCTTCTGAACTTATTTCAGTTCCAATATAACTCATTGTCTTACAATGGTATTGGCATTTTTTCTTTAAGCCGAAAATTAAACCAGTAAGCATTCCGGCACAGTTTGCAGTTGATGAAAATGTTTTTCGTATTTTTACTTCCAATTAAAATGTCATCCATATTTGTCTGTTTGTACAAAATAAGCGAAATGGTGTTGTTATGGCCGTTTTAGGTAGATCTGCAATATGTATGGGTATTTGGTGATATTCCGAAACAAGATATAATTTCGAAAAAAAACACTACAATCGTACAAGACGTCGGTAATACAAGCAACATTCGGAATTGAATTCCAGTCCGGAATTGTTTATTTTATGTTCTGTAATCTTCCCATGGTCTCTATGCTTTAGAGGGGTCGTTTTTGTCGCCATGCGAAGAGGTGTCGCCCAAACAAATCACCGCTGTACACGACGTCTGCCGATGCTAATTTTCTAAAATATTCTTTTGAATTCTCAGCTATTCTCCGAATAAACACCTACGTCTAGCATAGTACGAATAATTAATGGTAACTATGTGATCTTCAACCGGACGACATACTTTATTTTTCGCCCTTATGCTACTGAAAGGATGGTCAAACTTCACAAGAAGTGCTTTCAGCGTATTTTCAAAAGTTAAATGATTGAACCGACCGTACTACGTTTATGTGAAATTTATCAGTATTCACTAACCGTTGATTATGACAATCAACTAGTAAGTTAGTGTAGCTTAGCAATTTACTACCAAGAATATGTTGCAAAACGTCATCAATTAAAAAATTTCACGCGTATTCCTTCCTGACCTAGCTAGTTTTAACTGAAAACATAACGTACATATACCTTTTGGAGTAAATCGTTGTGTTGTTAGCCGCCAAAAATTTTCGAGGTGTTAAATCTGACCGATCCGTGTGGCAGTGAATTTAAATAACTTAACGGTAGAATCCTGGTATAATTACTACCACTATCTGATAAAAATTATCTGACAGCTTATCCCACTACGTGAACTGTGTTCACTTCGACACTGGCCCGCAACTGCGTCGGAGCTGCACTATTTTTCTTCTTGGGATTTTGCCAGGAACATCTTCCTTCGCAATTTCGTGCACCTTTGCCAAATTGAAAATGATAAAAGCAAGAACGACCATTTGGATTTAATTATCGATAACGACTAAACCTGAACGAGCTGCTTGAGACACCTGAATTTATTGGACTATACCCTGGTTCATTTAGATGATTATCTGATCGCCTATTTCGGCGTTGGTTGCGGTTAATTTTGCCGTTGCCTTGCCATTTATTTTAAATTCTAATTTTAGTTACAGCCACATGTAATTACTAAATTTGGGCTTAGAAATTTGTAGACTTTCAGAAAGTATCTTATTCATGATATCTCCGTCAACACACGTAACCTTATTAGTTGTTGGTATTTGTTCTATGATTTTTACTTACTTATACCTTAGTAGTTACTAGAGAAGAACACAATTGAAAACAACAAGTATGTATGATCACTAGTTTCCCAGTATTTGGAAAAGCAGATATTGGTTTAACGGTCCGTGCCCGGTCAACGATCAAAAGATCTAGCATATCGTAGCAATAATTTTTAATCTAGTACTTTACGGGATTTTCGAAGAGACCTGTTTGCGTGAACTCGTTCGAAGCATTAGATAGCTATTCCAGGCTTAGCCTTACTAAAATTACAGCAGCTGCTACTTACACTAAGTTAAGCTGTTTGTATCATTTTAACATTATTTAATATATGATAGGTAACTAAGTCATATATTTAATTTTACTATATCTTTTTGTGTGAATCCTGTTACATCACTCTACCACTTTCCGCCTTTTTGCCCGAGCCGTCCAAAATCACAAATTAAGCAAAAATGGAAAAATTAGACAAAATCGTTAAATAATCAAGTTTGTGACTTCTTGGTGAGCCCTGGTCAGTCTCTATTCGCTAAACCGTTAGTCTCCGAGAACTAAGAAAAACAGTCCGTATCTTGGTTTATATATATTGCACAGTATAGAAAAACATAAGAATTTTCGTCCATTTAGGGATAAAGCGATGTTTGAATATTTCTACCATGTTTATAAAATTAGGCATGCGACACCTTATTCCACTCGCCTATTTTTGGCGAGCACTGGCAGGTATCTGTCTGGGCCACTGTTCGCACGCTATAACCCGCTAAAGTCGCTTAAAAATAGCTAGTGCTAGTTGGAGGGATCAAAATTCCAAAAATCTAATTTTCAACTCAAAACTGTGCAAACTAATCATTCGCCTCTCCCCCGGTCCCCGGCCCATTAACCGTTAACCCAGGACAACTGCTAATAGCGCGCATACCTTACGAAAATTCTCTATTTTTATCACTTTAGCCCTAATGCCCGCTGTTAAACGGCGAAGGCGTAACCCTGCATCCGAATCTACTTCTATTTGCGACTATAACAATCACGCTGGAGCATCGTTCCGACCAGGCGTTCACGTAGGTGAGCGTATACTAATACATATACTAATATATATGTCCCTATACTAATATAATACAAAACCACATGAGGGGTCAGTTCCCTATTTTACGTCTTACCAACTCGAGTTTGGTGTGGTTCGAGTCATCTGAGTTGCCTCTGTCGGAATTTTCCCCTTGTTCACCCGGACTACCCTGGGAGCCCCTTCCCACAGTTCTTTCCTATTTTCAATCTTCATTTATTTTCTTTCCCCAATCGACCATTTTCAGGTTATTTTGTCTGTGTCTCTTTCGTTTGTTGTTGGATCTCCATACGACCTTTTGATCGTTGCTTTTCGTTTCTCCTTTTCTCCTCTTGCGCCCATTTGGCACTTTTCGCTTTCCGATTGTTTTCTTTCGGTCTCTTTTCCTTCTTGCTTCCTTTCTCTGTCTTTCCTCTTGTCCTTTCTTCTTTTGATGAGTACTACTAAATAATTTACTAATAATTACAAGATGGCTAAATAACCAATAATATGTACGCAAAAATATACCAGACATACATTGATTTATATGTATTAACTGTATAAGTATTTGTAAAACAAGTACACACATTATTTCAAATGCATAACTTTACCGCAGAGTAAACCGCTGACCCTGTCTTTGAGCTTCTTTCCGGCTTCATCCTTGGGTCTGTTCGACCTGTGATGTCCGGAAAATGGCGGCCTATTCGTAAAAATGTAGATAAAAACTCCCACACGAAGACACAAATGTCCAACGTTTGAACATTAATCCACGGCAATATATGGCACATACTAATATTTGAATTAAATAATTACGATCATTGGAGTGGGTGATGTCGTAGCCTGAACCAAATGATTCACTATAACATAACGTGTAATGTTTGCACTTAGATGTATGGAATCTATAGGATGTCGCCAGACAAATAGAGGTTGGGTTTCAACTTCGGGAAAGGGTATTTCTTATGTATAAATCTTATAACATACATGCTGAAACAGGATTCGACCTCCCCCCCCGCCAAGCTATTTGGGGACCCCCGGTAGAACTTCCCTCCCCCAAGCGCCTCTACCCACTGAGACGACCTTCCCTCGCTGACAGAGCTACGCCTTTGAGACCTCAGGACGTCAGAACATATTATATATATACCTATAAATACCAAGCCCCGAAAAGGAGCAACAAATTAAACTAAGCGTCACCGTTGCGACGATGAAGCTCAATTCCAACATCTCTGAGTAATTTCGAAAGCACAATCGGAGTAAATACTTGACCAAATGTAAACCCTGGTACCGAACGCGCGCTGACCGACACACTCGATCAGCTGACGTAATTAACACTACAATAACATTCATCCGCCATTGACATCTAGGAAGTTGTTCCTTTCTTAAACCAGTAGTACCGATAGATGGAACGACATTACTTGTTCCTCTTTGTGTAGCGTTATTTAACGTATACTGGGCAAGAACTCATGATGCAAAATTTAAAAGAATGATTTCAATAATGCCTGAATTCGTTTCTAATAAAGTGTAATATTATCGTCCGTTGATCGTGGAACAAACTCACTATTAGTGGAGCTTCTATTAGGAACTCGAGGAAACATTGGTCCGTAGGGCATAACAAAATTGGACGGATCTACCGGGTTATAGTTTACGTTTATCCGTTTAATATACGGGAGGTCGAGTATTAATCGTGTATGCAATTTCCATAACCACATTTTGAAGCTCTGACAGCTATAGATGCCTGCGATTTACGGTTCCCAATGCCTATTTGAAAACAGATATCATTGCTTCATAGAATCATCTCATCCAGGGAGCCATGGCAGTCGACAATTTCCATGTAGCCATTAGCTGATGAGAAAGGTTACACCTACCCAGCACTGAAAATATCGCTCCACACCTTATGCAAGAAACAGCTAGTAGATATATAGTTGAATAGTTTGATATTATTTGAAACTATCAATTTTTATAGCGCTCCGAATACTGCAAATGATGATCCCAATTGTTCAACAGACATGTCGTTAACAATTTCAAACTGAACCGCTCTCGTCGCGTCAAATGTAAACAGAGACAATCATAACTCCAAGTAGTGTGAACTAGCAGAGCGAATGTCCAGATGACAAAGTCATAAATACCCGTACATGCGAACGCTTTGGCTCCGTCTAACATGAAAGTCTGTCAGGTCTGGTGGAGAAGGATTCTGAAACGGTCCTCCTGCGACGCGACAACACGCGTAACAAGCATGGAGAACACGCTTGACCTCAAGATGACTACTTGTGATCCAATATAGTTGACTCAGTTGAGACAACGTATGTTTGACTCCGGCATGGGCCAATCGGTAGTGCCAGTCAAGGATTATCAGATTAGTAAAAGCACCATTTTTTGGAAGGAGCAATAAAAATTTAGACGCATAAGTAACAATCGAATTGGAGTAACACCCGCGGCAGGGGATCAACCCATCTTTATCTTTGAACAATTCTAACTGCCCCACAAGTGGTCGCGTCTTCCCGGAAGATAAGTTGTTCAAAACAAGTCTTATATTCACGAATTTCCTATGCAAATCAAAATACCCAAGCAGTTACAAGTAATAGTTGTATAATGACGAATATCGAGATATATCTGTTGCGTATGATATGGTTTGCCTCTGCAATAACAAGCGTCATTAATCTTCAATTCCTGCAGCGTCATACATCCTAATTGAAACTGCTTCATCGTCTACAATAAACGACCTCCAGTCGTCTTAATCACTCATAAGAAAATCAGGGTCATTCCACCAACTTGATAAATCGGATAATGTATGAACTTTTACACCACGAGTAGGCATGTCAGGTGGATTTTGGCTAGTAAGTACGTTGCTTTAAGTAACCACCTTCTGTAGACTTTCTAATTCCTCGAACGGGATTTCACACAGACAACGATGAACTGACATCACCGTTAATCCAGTAAAGCGTACATTTCGAGCCAGACCACAAAATCTTTCGATAAATAATCATTCTAAGTTCAGATTCAACAAAGAATAGCAAACGACACCCAAAAACGGCAACCATTATATCAATTTGTCGAAATTGTAGTCTTTCTAAGCCGCTACCTCTACTTTTTGCAAATACCAAATCAGTTTTATCGATGCAATTTGACTCAGGCTATAGCTCTCGCTTCATAAGAAGCGTAGCACTGGTAGTAGGATCATATGTAATGTCCGGCGGTAAAGTTCCCTCTATTATATATCCTATCGGCGAAGGCAACACAATCAGACTTTCAGAATATCGCAATATCTACTCACTGTCTACGAAGTCATAATAGGATCACCTTCGATAATGACGTCGATCTCAGCGGTTCTACATTAAATCACAAGCGGCTTCCGTCAAAGGCAACAGCGACACAATCAAATATGGCTTCGTATCTATTGGATACAGTTACACCGGATAATTTATGACATCGATAGCATTCGCAGTGGTACGGGTTTTCTGTCCATGCCAACGACAAATATCAAATTCACAAACTTTATATTTGCCTAGTTTGTGCTCCGAATCGTTAAAATCAGCAATAGATATACATTCTGCTTTTCGATTTATGCGCCAACAGCTTTGCACATCCTAGCTGTAACAAAAAATTGTGAACATCCATGTCTGGTAATAGCGCTACTGAAACCAGTTCTTGAGTGCCCCAAGCTTTTGTGAGCGCCGTTTGGAGCATTCTTATGCTCATGCGATAACACAGAAGTATTTTTAGTTGGTGCTATAGCCAGAAACAGGAACGTTAGTTCCATCTACTAGAAGAGTTATCTTGACTTTCTGATTGAGGTGAGTCAAATTTCTTTTCACAGAGACTGCGACGATGGCTTGAACGGTTTTAATAAAAACAATTACGACGAGTTCGACACTATCGGATCCGATGACCTTGAGCCAAACAAGAGAAACATCTACCATTTCAGTGAGCACGTCTGGAAGCAACATCGCTAAATTTTGATCACTGGTCGATAATATGGGCCTGTTCATGGTATGCGCATCTTAACTTGGTTCCTGTTGAAGACGAGATTAAAGACGCTGAAGTAGCAAAACACTGTGGTTTCTCTTTATTACTTAATTCTATAGATTTATGTACCGCAAGCAATGACGAAGCGTTAGAAACACTCTAGGTAGGTTTGTTGCCGTTAGAAACATGCCGAGGTAGGTTTGAGACATATCACGAACATGGATTTCCGCCGGGAGTAATTCTCGAAGACGAGACAAATTCCATGTAAATGTAACCATTACGCCGGTGGAGCTTCAATATGACATATTTGGGTAATTTCGAAAGCACAGTCGAAGTAAGTACTTGGCCAAATGGGAACTCTGGCAGTCCCAAAGCCACAAGGCTTCTTATATGCTTTTCACAGATCCCAAAAAACTTTTGTACTCTGATAAGGAGTAACTTGCGAGCAAAGACTCAAAATTTGAAAAAAAAATTACAACTTCATTGTTCCTAAATCATTTTGTCGCGAATCTGCGACAGGCTCGTTGTTCGATGCGATTAATTCGTACCTTTCAGCCGTACGAAGAACGTCACCAGCTAAAAATAATTTCAAGTATGTGAACTTTTCAACGATCGCTAAATTAACATTTGTATGAATTCTATTATATTTTTCCGAAAATTCACGCCATTTTAAAACATCACGTTAATTTCAGCATTTGTAATTTTGGTAACTTAACTGTACGTCACTTTTCTGCATCATTAAGTAGGCAACAATCATTAAAATGTTATTCTCGTTATTCTACGTATTCTAGTTTGCTCTAAACGGGTGTCAAGCAGTGAAACTGGGTTGCTTTTTCACATGCAGTAGTTAAATCTTGGTTTTTTGGAAATGTGCAAAAAATTTGCTCATCTAATTTGTTTATAGCATTATTGTAACCTCGTAATTTCCTAAATGCAGCCTCCACTGGATCACGCTATAAATCTGCCGAAACCAAAAAGTTAATAGCTTTCGTCCATTTCTTTATCCAGATTAATAATTATTGTTGCCTGTTTCTGTTTGTTATAGCATTATTGTAACCTCGTAATTTCCTAAATGCCGCCTCCACTGTATCACGCTATAAATCTGCCGAAACCATAAAGTTAATAGCTTTCGTCCATTTCTTTATCCAGATTAATAATTATTGTTGCCTGTTTCTGTTTGTTTATAGCATTATTGTAACATCGTAATTTCCTAAATGCAGCCTCCACTGGATCACGCTATAAATCTGCCGAAACCATAAAGTTAATAGCTTTCGTCCATTTCTTTATCCAGATTAATAATTATTGTTGCCTGTTTCTGTTTGTTTATAGCATTATTGTAACCTCGTAATTTCCTAAATGCAGCCTCCACTGGATCACGCTATAAATCTGCCGAAACCATAAAGTTAATAGATTTCGTCCATTTCTTTATCCAGATTAATAATTATTGTTGCCTGTTTCTGTTTGTTATAGCATTATTGTAACCTCGTAATTTCCTAAATGCCGCCTCCACTGTATCACGCTATAAATCTGCCGAAACCATAAAGTTAATAGCTTTCGTCCATTTCTTTATCCAGATTAATAATTATTGTTGCCTGTTTCTGTTTGTTTATAGCATTATTGTAACCTCGTAATTTCCTAAATGCAGCCTCCACTGGATCACGCTATAAATCTGCCGAAACCATAAAGTTAATAGCTTTCGTCCATTTCTTTATCCAGATTAATAATTATTGTTGCCTGTTTCTGTTTGTTTATAGCATTATTGTAACCTCGTAATTTCCTAAATGCAGCCTCCACTGGATCACGCTATAAATCTGCCGAAACCATAAAGTTAATAGCTTTCGTCCATTTCTTTATCCAGATTATTAATTATTGTTGCCTGTTTCTGTTTGTTACACAAATTCAATATATTTCCGTCGAGAGCCATTTTCGGTTGGTACCTGAATGTTGATTTTTAATAGTCATCTAATATAGACAAACAATCGTCACGGGTATTATAATGTATCTAGCACATAATTTATGTTTACGATGCATACAGGACTAGGGTTTAAGTTAGATATCAGCTCTTTGATCAATTTTTCGATTAAAAAATCGTTTCATTATTGATTAAATCAACACTTTGTATCGCAAACGATTAATTATATTTAATATCTGAGCTAGCTTACATCTATTGTTCGAAGGACCAATATAAAATGTTTCGAAATCGTCGTACTTACGCGTTCAATACGGTAACAATTGAAGCAAGCCACTTATCCTAAATCCACTTAAAAAATCGACTTATTCTACTGGGAACCGAAAAACAGAAAAATTCTAGATATATTAATCGATCATTACCTCATATCCCGCATCAAAGTGAAAAACTTGTCTCTGCCACTAGATTATAAAATGATTTTAGCTGCGACAATTTGCATACATTAAAATAGCTCTGCTTTTATGAATCTGGTCTGCTAATTCCGAATACTTTAAGGTTTGATTGTTTCTGTTTATGTGTGCCGTGACTAGAGCGGTCCACTTAAGAGTTCTTAAAATGTCTGTGGAACAATTCCGATTATCTCTTCGTCGTTTCGTTGTAGTGTTCGGAGCGCCAGAATTGATAGTTTGTGATAATATCAAACAATTCGTTCGTATCTGCTAGCCATTTCTTGCGTAAACAGTGGAGCGGTATTTGTAATTCTGAGCAAGTTCAGTCTTTCCCATTAG
>JASANE010005632.1:0-97240 GCA_030248225.1 Trileptium ribeirensis | reverse complement strand
TTGCTCTGCGGTTTTATTCGAATGATCTTCTTATTGGTAAGTGTAATCCTTGCGCCGGAATCAAGCAACGTTAAGACACTTGACAACAAAATAATTGATTTTAACACGATATTTTAATCTACCAATCACTTTCCTGGAATCAAGTCCACGGAACTATTTATAGTATGCTTACTACACCTATTCATATAGGAACAACGTTGGGAGCAGCATAGTGCGAGTAGCGGAGAACCCTTGGGTGCGATGTGCTACAATTAACCTATAGGTGTGGATGGAGGGCGATAAAAGGTTACTTCCTTAGGGTAACCCCAAGACAAATTCCCCATTCCCTGAAGGTTTCTTACCCCACGGAAAATTTTGAGAGAAAATTGATAAAAATTGGGGATAATGAGGCAAAAATTTGCACAACTTAATAGCAAAAATTGCTGAAACTTTTTCAAAAATTGGTTAATTGGAACAATTTTAGTGAAAATGCGGAAAACTATGAATTCCTGAAAATTTTTCTAAATTTACTGACCCACCCCCCACCTCCCCGCCGAGACTATCTATCCCCTCAACTTACCTTCGACTATTATGAACTAATTAGTTACCCAAATATGCGGTTAAGCACCATAAATATAAACTTAAAATAAGTATAACTATAAAATTTTGTATTCACATCTAATATAGCTATTTAAATAAATATTTATTAATTAAATATTTTGTTAAATAAATAGTCGATCAACTAAATAAAGCAAACACAAAGGTTCAGGAAGAGGTGACGAAATTCCAACTACCGTCGCACGAATTAACCATACCGTGCAATACGCAACTAACCACGAAACTATATTGCTAACACCACCAAATAGCCGGTATTTCCATAAACGCAACTGGGTATACTTATGCCAATGTTCTTAGTGCTAATGATAAGGTTAAAACTCATGAATTTTATCACAACATTAAACGATAACTAGACATTCGGAACAAAACGTTTCGATCGAGCAATACAACAATAATGCTTCTGAAAACGAGTTAAGTTTCTGTCGCCTTAAATAGCCCTTATAGTGCATGTTTATGTAAATTAATCTTAGAAACCGGTTCTTCACATTTTGAAGTCTTCAGTCGCATAACCAGTTTGCACGAAACCAGTTTTCATATCTGCGAAATCCATTCAAATTCAAACGTATCGTTATTGTTAAGCTAAGGCGTAAATATCTATGAGTTTAAGTATATATTCTTACAAAAATTCTTAAAAGAAGTTCTTTTGCAGAACTTAAACACTATGGCCGTTACGATTGTGGTTACTTTTTATCGAAGGCTTTTTTAGGATACCAAAAGTTATATCTGTGGTAACTATTTTAATATTTGTAGATAGCACACATATTTCTTAACATACTGTCGAATGGTATGACTGAATTATTGAACACAATAATGTCATCATTATACGGATGTTGTCAGTCATAGCTTCGAAAACATTAGCAGCAAGCAACTTTCAACCTATTGATTACTTTAGATTAATAATAGTTTAATTATGCTTTATTTACGGCAGGTATAATAAATAAAAATAAAATCTTAGTTAGGGCACTTTACTGATCTCCGTTAAGGATTAATACCAGATGACAAATCAATGCTCGATACCATGTCGGTTTATGTCATTGACGTGAGACAGGTTGAGTACCTCGAAAATATGAAAAAAGGCTTACTTTTCAAACGCTATACTGAATGTCGAACTTTGGAGTTAAGCAGTGTTTTGCAATCCAATTATTATAGTTTTGGTGGCATAGTTTGACCGACGTATATTAATTTATTGGTGGATTTTAGTGAAAGGTACTATAACTATGAGATAACTTTAAGGTAATATGAACACAAAGTTAACATAACCTCTGCAGGAAACGATACGTGTGTCACCGAAATGAAACTAAAATTCGCTGAAGTTCTGAACTAAATTTGGCACAAAACTGGAATACCGTGTCCGCTAGCAAAAATATTGAAATTGGCATTAGTTAAGGTCTCCAGGCATCTTATGATATCATAAATTGGAGATTTCACCTCACCGACAGTTTCGTGCATGTGACACCGAAAATCCTGAATGGAACTGTTAACATGTTTCAATTTTTATGATAATTCAACAATTACAGTAAAATATATGATCACGTATACACAGAACCTAAGTTGAATTTTACTAAACGAATCTTCATAAAATTGATTGATCCATTCCACACATACTTCTGTTGTAAATAACATGAAATAGACATAAAATTGCCAAAAAAAGATGACATAACGGTAAAAATATGGCATGATGTGGATTTATTTTTAATATGTGATACATATCTACACCGAGATAGATAAAATGCACCAAGACAAACATTTTGAGCCACAGTTGAAACCGATCCCGACCAGTCGTTGCTGAGTTATGACGATTTAAAGCCACATCGTCAATTATTTGCACTAAGCGTTGTGATCTTAATATAATGATAGCTCTACTACATTTTGGGAACAAATTTTGCAGATACTGTTTAGAATAAAATGTGCTTTTAGCGAAAGTGCACACATCTGGTCAAAATTAGCTTCATTGTATTGAAAATTTTCGTTGGAGCTAATGGCTTATACTAAAATAAACACGGATGTAGCAAAAACGTTTTTCCGCTCCAAGCGAGGTCACTATATAAGCACATTCTACTGTATTTGTATTATGCAGTGTTTACGTTATAAATTGTCATACATGTGGAATTTTTATCTACGTACACCCTACGTAACACTGCTAACGATATAGTGTACACGACATCACCACTATACTCTAAGCAATTATATGTCATTTTTGGAACACCATCAGCATTTCTGTATGATGTCATGGACACCGTGAAATAGATGCTAGCTATGATGAAAGACTTTTGGAAAGGTGGTTTGTTTTTGTTCAGTTATGACGAGTCTATACACTGCAAGTTTCGTCCATTCACTTGTCATGTTTAGGCAACAATTAAAATATAGGGTGTCGAAGACACTATAACGAAGCTTTAAACATTTCGTTTTCTGTAACGCACACTCATGTGGTCATGTATCGTCTACATTATTACATTATTTATCGTATTTTGCTAATAGACATTACCTAAAAACTTAATTTCTAGGAAAGGATTTTTGAGACATAGTGACAAAAAGTTCAAAGCGATATAACAGTATTTTTACATTAGAATTCGAAGTTCCTAAATGAAAATCTTAAAATATATACCTTCTCCGTGGGTGACGCGTTGTTCGGATGTTAGTCTGGTACAAATTACACTACTTACATAATCTATAAACCGCAAACGCTGAAAAATATGCGGTAAAAATGTTGCGGAAGGTCTATAGATGAATTGTCATGAAACGCAAATAAATTTTAGTTTTTAAATCTTTAGAACGAAAACTGAGGTATAGATGGTGCAAGAATTTAGAAAATCTGGATCAAATATTAGCTTTTTGCATAGCCGGACCATTGTAAGTAGGTAGAAGTTTATTGGAAAACAAATTAGGAAAACTAAAAAATAATGATTGTAGACAAACTGGAATACATTTGTACTACGATTGTTATTTTTGTAACGCATTAAAATTTTTATGTAGTCATATAGAGTTAATGGGTCTAAAATGCTATACTGAATTTTGTGTACAATGTATTAAAGTAATTGAATATAAAAGTATGTTTTTCTCGAACGTAATGGTCTTCGAGTTATAAATAAGATTGAGTCAGCTAAGCACACTAAATATACAAGAAACGTTCGTTAGCAGCCAAGCCTGTCGTCGCTGCATTTAGCGATTCACAAAATAATACAGTCCAACACAGCAAGCAAGCGCCAACGACGCTTGTCATTGCTTCAAACATCCGGTCGGATAATGTAATTGAAAGTTTGTCGACGGTTCGTCTTGTGATTTTTGCTGCGTTCAGTTTTTCAAAATCATTCAACTCCAGCCACTTTGTGTGGATTCCTAACTCACATGATTTATTGAGGCATTGGTCAGTCGATGTACAACAGATTTGGTCAGATTCTTGCTGTAATATATTGCAGTGAGACGGGAGATTTGTGAAGGATCATTGATGTAGTGCACATCGTCACGCCAAACAGAAAGTACTGTCAGACTCTGATGAACCAGCATGATCATATCCTGATTTAGTACAAGGCTGTTTTTACCATTAAGCAGTCTTATGTATCCTCCGCAAATGTGTGGAGAACCGTTGACAAATCGACCAATAAACACATTCACTAAACCTTTCGAGATTATAGAATTAATCGTCTCACGTTGCGACCACCAGGATATCTTCATTCGAGCAGATGGAGTGAGTATACGGCTGTCTACGATTATATTGCTGTAATATATTGTCAATGACAATAAAATTAGATCAGATGCAAGTTTAAAAGACAAATATTTCTGCAGTGAAGATTTCGATGGCAACAATATCCTCATCAGTTGGAATGACAAAAACAGCATCCAAACAGTGGCAGGCATTACCGACCATATCGGTATATGAGCATCTCGTTTCAATGAAATAGTTGGGACTAAAAATCCAATTGACGGCGTATTGCAAAGTATGGGGTTGTAGCCAGCTGAAGATCGAACAGCTATTGTTATATGTTAAATCGAGACCAGATATTATTACATCTATTTCACCTCGACCAAGCTGCCCAAAACTACCATCCCACTTTCCAGTCGCTTCGTCCAGTCCACCTCAGGCACCGTCGTCTGGTATACGCAACGAGCTAGTGATTTTAAGAGATTTTAGCACTTGCTTAATTTGATGAGTTTCGATGTCTTCATCGCTGCTTGTTAGGATGCCAAGTCGAATGCCACGTCCACGCTCAGTATGATTCATCGGATTTTCAGATTACCAGGTTTTAAAATTATCGAACTATCTAGCAGGGCAAACTACAAGCAAATGACCGTTGTTCATATATCCTTTTATACACAGTATTGCTGATTTCAGATGTATTCTTTTCTAGATTTATGTTGATGCAATGTATCAGTCACAATGTCTACAATGTGACATGAGTCCGCAAATAGTTACCTGAAGCTGATTAACCTGCAGGATTTACTATCCTAAAATAAGTAAAAATGTAAAGTGGCCGATTGTATTTACACTCCTCTTTCTTTAGCAGTCCTCATAAAGCGTGCGTGAAGATACTTCTAACCCCCCAGAGTCATGTGATACAGTGCCAATGAGCTGGTCACTATTGCCCATGTGCCGCACATAAATGCTGAGCACCAAGCTAGGAAGAAATATCTACCATTTTTAAAGTCTTTGGTTTGACACAGCAGAGATTGGGCTTGAACAAACCTCCCACACTCAGAACGGATGCCGGCCACGGAGGCGGTAAATCCTAACATAGCAGATAAAAATTAATAAAAAATGATAAAGGAAAACTGAAAGTAACCAATGCAACAACTAAATGTGTCTATTGTTTGTAAATAGTGCCATCAATGTCGAAGCTTCACGAAGAGTGGTAAAATTATAATGTGTCGTGTACTTCGCCGAACAATCTCTATTCTATTAATGTCTAGAAAATTAACTACTCTTATCACGCCTACGCAACACTTTTGGGATTGTGATTTTAAATGAGTATCGTTGCTCGACGACATGATCACGTGACGTGTTTTAGAAGAATTTCCGGAAATTATTTTCTATAAAAGGTCAGAATTCGTTTTCACAACTTCCCCTTACAATTTTCAGCTGTGTGATATTATCGAACACATAGTTGTTAATGTTCTGTAATGTTTATTACAATTAGTAACGTCTCTGCGTTAAAACGTGTTGCCTACTTGATTAACAGGCACGCTGAATACAATGATTTTGTTATCGAGCCCAACTTGATTTTATTATAACTTTTGACATTGCCTCTTCCCTAGAGCTTCAGGCGGCGTGTATTTACAATAAGTTTAAATTTACAGATGTGATTCAAATATGCGACTTTTCTGTAACCGAAAGATTCTGTCTCTACTGGCTAGCTGTTAGAAACTTTTGTGTCTTGCAGCCAGCTGCAGTAAAAAAATCTTTTACAGCTAGATATTTGTTAGCTAAACTGTGATATTTAAAGTAGTAATTAGCTGACTGTAAGAGACAAACGTTTGGAACAGCTAGGCATTGGAGACAAAAATCTTGCTATGGCTAGCTGCAAGACATTTAGTTTCGAACAACTAGCTGCCAGAAATTTTTATCGCTATTGGCTAACTACAAATCACTAAATTCTCGTACAACTATCTGTTAGAGATTTTGATTTCAAACAAGATTACATTAAAGACAGAAATCTCTAGCAGCCTTTGCAAGAAACTAAATTATCATATAGCCATCCATTAGACATTTTAGAGTCTTGCAAACGATTATTAGAGATAAAACTGTCCACCTTTTGCACGCCTTTTGTGCAACCTGCATAGTGCGTGAATGATACATTAAATTTCTTAACAGTACTAAGTACGTAGCTAACTTCTGACCACGCATTTAAATTATAAAAGTGTGTCTAAAACACCAACAATTTAGAAACAGCCTTAAAAGATTCGACTATGTGTTCTACATTCCAGTGTTTCAGTTCCACACATTGACACTTTGTTGCAAATCCAGTATTACAGTCTGCATATTCAGACAATGTCAAGACTAATATCTGCGGTGTTTTGCTGTTATTGTTTGCAACTAAGAGTAGGTCAATTGGTTAGTTATAAGTTATGATCATAGATTTTGTGGATATTTCTACGAATACAAATCACATTTTGGGAGACAACGGGGCGGGCAAAAACTATATTTCGCTATTGATGTTGCAAATTTTGCTGCTGACATAAAAATCTTACAGTTAGTTGTCTGATTCGCCTTTATTTGTGCACCTTTTGGTACGCTAAATTATATATTTTGACCTTGCCCAAGTTGTTTATATAATAACGCACAGAAAATATCAGTTTATAAGGTTTTGTGAGCAAACGCTGCCGAGCAGCTGTACCTTAAAGTACCGATTAGACGGGATCAAGTCACGTCGTGATGCAAGCTGTATAAAGAGAGTCACTGAATAAGGACAATGTCTGTTACGTTGAACATTGACATCAGGATATATTATAACTCACACCCGAACTCGGTTTTCGCTATAGTAATAGATGTCGAATCATTCCTGTAGCGAGATCTAAACGATGGAAGTATCTCAATTTTTATCGGAAAGTTGTACAGTTTATTTAACCCTTTCATGCCCGAATTAATTTAAGTATCGTGCAATGTTTGACAAACTCAAGCCTGCACCAGGGATCGAACCCGAAACGTACGGCTGAAACTTGTGTACACAAACCACTGAGCTATCTGAGAGCTGTTGCTCGGTTCGTTAAGGAACCTCAAAATGCGAGCGAATAACAACGCACGTTCAAACGTACAATATACGACAAACTTAGTCAACATAACGAGTCGCAATGTGCGTTGGGTCCATTTGGACCTTACGGGCATGAGAGGGTTAGTTATGCGATTGGTTGATTTTTAATTAACCCTTTCATGCCCGAATTAATTTAAGTATCGTGCAATGTTTGACAAACTCAAGCCTGCGCCAGGGATCGAACCCGAAACGTACGGCTGAAACTTGTGTACACAAACCACTGAGCTATCTGAGAGCTGTTGCTCGGTTCGTTAAGGAATCTCAAAATGCGAGCGAATAACAACGCACGTTCAAACGTACAATATACGACAAACTTAGTCAACACAACGAGTCGCAATGTGCGTTGGGTCCATTTGGACCTTATGGGCACGAGAGGGTTAATAGCCATCACCGCCATAAGTTCAGAGGTTGAGTGGATAACAGCATAATTCGTGTGTGAAACAGACGTACCTCCGTGATAGTAGAGAAAATTGGCTGATACTCAAAAGGCATTAAATCTATGCGAAGAGATTAATACATGAACGACAAAGTAAAATTAATATAAAAGTAGCTATTATCGCTTCTGTGTGAGTGTGTTTTCCATGATGTTTTATTATGCTTGAAGAATTTTAAAACATCGTTGATATAGGCAAACTTTTTCAATAAATCTCTGATAAGTAGCAAGTACATTGCGTAGTCCCAAAAGCATAACTTTTCAATCGTAATAGACCAAGTATGTAACAAAGGCAGTATTTTCTCTATCGTCACTTTCCATGCTACTCGCCGGAGCGCAAAATTTTAGCAATTAACGAGGATAAGTTACAAAAATATGAGATAAATTGGAAAAGTTTTGCGGAAAAAATTATGGCGGATTAATCCAACCTACCCTAGTAAGCCCTGCCTTATGCCGCCCCATCTGCGCGCACCCTAACACTTCTCCTCTATCACAAAATCATGCCCCGCCCAACTCCGAAGGACTTTGGATATCTAAGAGAAAAATGATGGTTTTTAGTGATTCAAGCAATGTGTAGTGTAAATAAATTCAAACGGTAAACGCAGTGTCGATATTTTTTAGCCATTTGAGTTAACCAGATTTGCTACCTGGATTTGCACATTATTTTTATGTTATTATTTGTATATAGCATATGCGCGAATACTGATTTCAGTCAATTTTTACTTTCCCTGGTATGAATATTTTCAGTCATCAACTAAGGAATTAGGAGTATTTGTTTCCTATTTAACTTTTACGTTGTATCCAACGTTTTATTTTAATTCTATATTATAGATCTTCCAAATCGAACTATTAAACGTTATCTTGTGGTCTAAGCCCCGTCCTACCAATTCAGAGGTTAGATATTCAACTCCAAAGGTTAGATATTCAGAGGTTAGATAACTCTTTTGCGTATTCATTAGTTTTTGGTTCAGAAAATATATACATGGACGCATAGCGTATTTATACATAATTGTTATTCGCTCGCGTTGTGAGGTGCCTTAAGAAACCGAACACCAGCTCCCTATTAGGTCAGTAATTTGCTAGCGCAACTTTAAGTCGTATAGCCCCAGTTAAATGCTTGTGCGGGCTTGCGGTCGTCAAACATTGCACGATACACAAATTATCTCAGAAAGGGTTAACCGCAGAAGATAAGTGTTTCTTTCTTGCAGGGAATTATAAGAAGCTTATATCTTCGTGTTAACTGTTAAAGTCGAACGCTTCCTGCAACATATTAACAAAACCATTAGCCTTCTACACGTTAGTTAACTGTAAAAGACTAGAGTTCGTCATATGTGTTTATGAGAGATCTTAAACAATTAAATAAACTTTACAAAACTTTACTGTCCTATGAATCATTCACAGAGAAGTGCGTGCACGAATTGCACACCGTAAGCTATTGCACCGACCATGTTGTAAGAATATAATATTATCACGGCATTATGTTATTGCAAACATACCGCAATCAACAACACAAGCTAAAATATTGCTGCTACAATAACATTGGCTATTATTGCACCCTCAATACCAGAAGCAAAAATATTGCCGCTACAATAATGTTGGCTTGTGTTGCACAATCGCAGAATGGTAGAGTTATTGCTGCGTCAAAATCAGTTAGTTCGTATTGTAGCAACAATATAATGCTCGTTGAGTTTGATAATGGTGTCCCCTACAGTCTGATATTGGTGCCCCCTCCAGTTTGACATTTGTGTCCCGTCCAAGTTGATATTGGTCCCCCTCCAGTTTAATATTTGTGCCCCCTCCAGTTAGATAATGGTGCCCCAAAAAAGCTCGATATCGACCCTCTCCAGTTTGATATTGGTATCCCCAGCGAGTTTGATATTGGTGCCTCTCTAGTTTGATATTGGTGCCACCTACAGTTTGATATTGGTGCCCTCCTCCAGTTTGTTATTGGTGCCCCTACAGTTTGATATTGGTGCCTCCTTCTATTTTGATATTTGTGCTCACTCCAGTTTGATATTTGTGCCCTCCTCCAGTTTGATATTGGTGTCCCCCTCTTTATTTACAGTTATTAGCATTAGATAGATAGACTGTAGTACAGTTATTGGCACCAGACTAAGTTTATTTATGATGATGATGAGATATTTTTGTGTTCTTTGATTGCTAGATAGTTATTAAAGAGTTAATATGCCCCAGTTTGACACACAATATTTCTAAATCCTGGTAGCGTTTCGAATTACACTTGTTCATTTTATTGACCAGAGCAATATATTGTGGCCAAACTACGTATGAATATTTATCTACATAAGTCTTATGTGAATTTATGCTTCTACACTACATAATATGAATTTCCAAGAAATTTAGTATATATTTGGCTTTATTCAACCTCCAATATCTAATGTTGCTCTAAATATTTTAGACACAGTCCTTTGCTTCCCAATTTTCATTTTAGTTTATTAAAACATACTAAATGAAATTAGAAACTGGATGAGACCTCTCCGCCTCCACACCATTCAAAATTTCCAATGTTTGGTGGGATATATATTTTTCGTTTGTGTGCAACATTATTTACAAGCAATATCCTTTTATAGATTTTGAAGGTACACAACTGTTAAACAAAATGTCATGTACAAAACCGCACATGATGTGCACTTTCGATTGAACATAGCATAAAATATTACACTTTTCCGTGGATTAAATTACTCGAATTAAGTTTAAAACCATTATTTCACTGATGGTTTGAAAAATATTGATTTATCTTGCACCAAAGTATGATAAATGGATTATGTTTCAAATAAACACAGTCAGCCAATTGCAATCATATTTCGCAAAATAATGGTCACCAACAGCCGAGTCTATGGCGGGTATTGAAACTGATCACCGTGTATATAAGGAAAATCATTTTTATGCGGTAATCGTATTAAAAGCTTGGCAACTGTCTGGTTTATTAATCATTCTTTCTAAGTTGCGCACGGAGACCGGCATAACAAAGGCTATCAGGAGAGCTTTCCTATCAGAAATTTCCAAATAAACACAGTCAGTAAATTGCAATCATATTTCGCAAAATAATGATCACCAACAGCCGCGTCTATCGCATGGGTTTATTGCAAATGGTCACCGTCTACAAATGGGAAAATCATTTTTTGCAGTAATGGTATTAAAAATTGCGCAGACGTCTGATTCATTAATCACTCTACCTAAGACGCGCATGAAAGCTCTCAGGAGAGGTTTCGTATCAGAAATTATCACAGAATTGTTTCGATTTTTATAGATTGGCTTCAATTAGAGCATAGGTGTCAGATTATAGGGGCATGCGGAGAGGAAAAAAGGCGGTATATCGGGGGGTTTGAAATTTTTAAGAACTCAAAATCTTCGTAATTTTGCTAAAATTTTCTACAAGTCCTGCTGATTTGCGATAAATTTTTCCTAATTTCCCCCTAAATTTTATGCTGATTTTACCACAATTATAGCATTTTTGCCAGTATCACCCTATTTTTTCCCGTCTTTGCAAAAAGCTTGAGCGCGTCTGCGGAACGATGAAAGGGGACGGAGGGAGTGCAAGGCCTTCCTGGGGTAGATTTGACTTAGGGAGTCCAACCCTTAGGTAACACCTATCGACAGGTATGAGTTATAGATATTAGGAGTTACTATATATAGGCCTCTCCGTGTTTATCCACATGTTAATAGCTGCGCCCAAAGATACACAAATATTACATTCTGGTGAAATTAGCCTCTGCGTCTAAGCGACTGTGTTTGATTGCGAACATATTTGAAGGTCGTTACTATTCGTCCGGAAATCCAATCCTAAAACGCAATCAACAGCCACTTTCAGTCGCCTATACTAGGCCATATATGCTTTCTGCTGTGCGAATGATTAGTATATATTTGTTTGCTTTTTTGCGTAATTTGTAATTTGCAGACGTCTATGACTGTGTATATTCAACCGATTTTGCATGAATTAACGTGTATTTTATGCAATCTTAAGCATGCTTATACCGCATTAACTAGGATCATTTAGGTGCGAACCTCGTACGCTAGCCACTACGCTATATATGAGCTGTTACTCAGTTCCTTATGCCACTTCGCAAGGCGAGTGAATAACATCGCTTATGCAAACGCACGCGTGAACACAAACTTGGATAGTGTATAGCTTGATTGCACTTTTCGTGGAAAGGCTTAAGTTAATAAGTATCCCGAAAGATAACCACGAAACCATTTCTAATAAGATCACATACCATTTCATGCGTTAGGGCTAAAATTGTACAAAAGCGAAAGTTCTCCAAAATATTGTTTACTTTAAACAGTGATTCTTGCTGATGATTCTATTTGAAAACCCTATTTTTATTCTGACTTGTCCGAAACATCGCTTTTATGGGTGCTGGTTTTCGGCATCCAAAAGCATAAAAATCAATAAAAACTATTAGTCCGTATTATTGACGTGCAATTCAAAACTATTGACATTTGTAGGTTTGTGCGAATTACATCCGTTTCGCCATAATTCGCAAAATTATTTGTGCACAAGCTCAAATGGAAAAACTCTTTAACGATAACTGTCTTCAAATGAGACAAGCACAAATTGCGGACTGCTGTGTTAACTGAGTTTGCCGCATATTGTCTGCTTGTACATGTGTTGTTATTCGCTTATGTTGCGGGGATTCTTAAGGGTCCTAGGTTCCTCAGTGGCTTCCGTACGGCGTTTCCACTCGTACAGGATGGGTTCAACTCTTTGGTGCCTGTCTGTATTTGTCAAACGTTGCACGACACACAAATCAATTCGGGCATTAACGGTATGTAAACTGTAAACTAATTAACCGATTTCGCTCAACTTTTAAGAGTGGATATGAACATAAAATATGTGTTATCTGTAACGATACGTCACTTATACCATGCCTTCTGCAGTAAAACAATAAGAGTTTAGGGCCTCATTCACAGTGAAAACCAACTGTCATCTTGTCTTTTCTTTCTTGATCGTGGCACTGAGTAAAATAACTTCGATCGAATTTTCGCAGTTAATAGGGTCGTTAAATTAACATCGTGAAAGTAGCCTTTGCCCCTGAAAAAAGCCTAACATATCGTTCAACGCCAGCAATACATGCACAACATTCAGGCCCCAGTCGAATCCAAGAGTGAAGATGACTGGACGCTATTAAGTTTAAAGGACGGTGAGCCAATTTTTATTCAAAATCATAATTATATTGACCAATGCAACCGTTAGGGGCAGACGTGAAACGCATGCCATGCCGTTCTTGATATACTAAGCCTAAGCTAAGGACATAATATGAGCTATGTATGTACTAAGCCCAAGTCGGAGGGCTCCCTCCCTTCTAACCCACCACTCTCCCGCCCACCGCCCCGAACCCTCGCTGTAAGCTGTTCTGTTTTCTGACGTTAAGACGACTGGCCCTAAAGGTGAAACAAGCCATTATACTGTAACTGAGGGTGAGCCATAAAGTCAGGCAGTGTTCTGCCATGGGTACATAAGAGATCGACATGTGTCAGACAGAAACAGGAATGCGGAGTGTTGCGCCGCAGAAGAGCCGGAGTTCACCGAACTGCGCTAATGTCGAAGTAAGTTAGGCGTGCTACACCATTGGGAACATATAATAAGTCAAAACCGAACATGTGGACTCGGTCGAGCTTTCCCTGGATGTGCAGTTGAACACTACTAAATTCCGACGAATGCGGTGAAACTATTGGTCAACTGTCATTATCAAAATGTATTTCCAACATGCAAAAGGGATATTGAGTTTTTGAGTAGAATAATTGAAACAACATAGGTTTACTCTTTCGTTGATAGAACAGGGAATTTTACCTCAGGTACGTGAAATGGTGGATCGTACGATAATAAATCATACATTTATTCTTTAAACATCCTCATCTTGTTAAAAATAATAAGTATGAGTCCAAAATGGTTTTGCGTGGACTGTCGAGAGCTAAACTCGATAACAAAAATGGCCCATATCAACTTTAGGGGTCGGACGTTATAACGTTAGAAAAAAACAGTTTAGTGCACGGGGTTCGGGGGGGGGGGGGGGTGGCGGTAGCCACCGCCTTAGGTTTAGGCTTAGTACTTGGCTCATATAGGAACCTTAGCTTAGGCTAAGGCTAAGGCTTAGGCTTAGTATATCGAGAAAGGCTTGACATGCATTATACTTCTGATCCTAAAGTTGACATAGCCCACAAAAATGATAGCTGTTCCTGTCACGCCTCGTGTAAACTATTGCCTCGCTAAACACCATCAAGCGCTTTTCCATTCTTCGTTCGCGATTTAGTGTTCTGGCAAACCCTAATGCATGAAGCCGATAAGGAGAGAACTGACTTTGTTTTCTAGGGCGGATTATTAGCATTTAATGTCACGCTTTTGGGATTGATGAATGTCCCCGTAGTGCATTAGGGAAGAGTTCATTCAAGAAGATGACACTTCCTTGCACTCACGTGTTAGTCCGTGTTTGATGATACGGGCGTTTTCGGCCTGACCCCCCAGTTTCTGGAGGTCGAAATGCCCCGACCCCCCCCAATTTCTGGGGCGGGTCGGTTCTTTAGCAGCTGCCTATAAACCGACAACCCAGCAATTGGAGTGAGGTCCGACCTACCCCCAAAAAAAACTGGGGGGGTCCGAGGTACCCCCCAGAAACTTGGGGGGCTCGGGCCACCTAGACCCCCTTCTAGAAACTGCCGAACACGGGCTAACACGTGAGTGCAGGGAAGTGTTATACTCTTACCTAGTGCACGCTTGGTAAGACGATCTAATGTTCAGCAACATTGTACTACCATTTATTTGATATTTACTAGGTGCTGCAATGGTTACGTTAAGCTAATATTTTAAGAGGCAGGTACGAAATTTTTTGAAAAATGAAAATACCGTTTTTGTGTCCCGTCGTTCTAAACATGGGTTGATACGAAACTGAAAAAGATCGAAAAATTCAAAAATTTTCAGTTTCACGATCAGTGAGCCTATTCGTACACACATAGCTTTTCTTCATGAATTCGTAAATAAGCGGTCACGATCAATAAATTTTATATACTGTCAGATGAGCCACAGTAAAGTCTTCGAGAAGTTGCTAATTCAGATATCAACTCCATGGATTATAGTATATCTGATCCGTAAAAGCTGTTTGCTTAAAAATGACTTTTGATTTTTCTAACACAATATTGCATTATCAAATTTGGCACGTCGTCTGCTGGCTGGATAGGTTAAACATCCATATTTGAAAGCGTTCAAAACAGACTACTGCCTAAACGCAATATGTATTATGCAAACAAAAATTCCAAATCATGAAGGCCCGGATGAACTATTAAATCTAAAGAATCAACGTTGTAAGTTAACTTTTAAAGCAATACGAGCTGTATTCTGCAAATCATAATGATATCCATTCCGGAAACATATAGCCAACATAACCAGGGAGTGCCTGATGCGACAGAGGCGGATTGAGTTGATCATTTTGGTACACAACAAGTCCAGTTCCCGCTTGGTGCCCTTGAGACAGGTACCCAGCCCACCACCCAAACGATCCTGACGTGATAATCATATGATCGCAAAGAATTAGCATGCAGAAATCGACACCGATGGAATGAAACTTTGATGGCGTTATAACATTCGAACGACCATTTGTATATTTCACATTCCATGAAATGTCATCGCCTAGCAATAAGAAAAATTACATCGCGACTGCCAGAAGGACTAGAATTATTACTTTGTTTCACCGCACTAATATTATTACCACCACCCACATACTCAATCAAATATTGAACTGCACGATCAAGATATTCGTACGTCGCAGGATTACGGCTAGGATTCTGGACAAAATCACCACACCTCGCATGAATCCCAGCCAGAATTAAATCTTGAATCTGTGTAGAAATGTTATTGGCGGCAAGAAGTTGATTAAAGACAACTTGAGAGTCTTTCATAACATTTGGCTGAAAAAAAACATTCGTTCAAAACAATTATCAATTACAAACAACATTATTGTGCTATATATATATTGTTCAGTACATGAAGCTTTCAATAAAAACTTTTGAGCTGTTCTTAACTTGTTACCGAAAATATGTTAATAAACGAACTGCAGAATGTATCAGCTGGTTCCAGAAAACAAGAGGAGAGTTAGATATTTTGAGAAATAAAAAAGAAACATTCATACAATTTAGTATAAGAAAATTAATATACTCAAGATAAATCTCGACTTAAAATGATACTATTTTCCAAACTGAAAAACGAAACAGATTAATATTTCATTACAGTTTTGTAAACAAAATTTATCTTTTGCTACTTTACTTCCAAACATTTTATTTTAACATGATGTTTTCGCCTATTTTGTTTAACTGTATTTTGTAACGATATACCTTCCGGTCCCATAAGGTGACAGGGGCTAATGAATGTATCTGTAAAGCGGGACTTCATTAGCTGGTAAACTGTTGCTTGTACAAAAAATATCTGCGCCTTATGAACATTTTGTATAGAGATGCAACAACGCTGGCGATTATATACACACTTCTGTGTAACTAAAGAGTTGTTAACAGATGACTCCGCTGAGAGTGAGACACTCAGCTTATCCATGTTAACGCCTGCGGTACATCGCGGTTGTATTCGCATTTACCCTCAAAAGTTAAAATCCACATTGATGGTTCTTAAACATGACTTCCGCACCCAACTTCTTAAACCGCCAAATAGGTATACCCGAGGTTCTTGCACCACCGATTTAACACTCTGTTTTAAAACCGTCAAATTCTCGTTGCAACAGCCACCCCCAAATCAAATTGTGAAACCCCTAAATTAATCCCCACCTAGGTTCCGGGATTCCCAGATTCTCTGACCACTAAGTTCAGATTACCAAATTTTTTTACTAAATTCTCGGAAAAATTTAAAAATGTTGACAAAACTCTCGACCCAAAAGAAAATTAAAATTGGAACTTAATGGTCCAAGAAGCTGATGATCTGAATTTGCCGGTTCGGAATATTGATGGTGCCACTTAGTGATCGATCAGCCAGGGAAGTTGAGTACGGTGGACCAAGAACATAGGTGGGCTAGATCATGCGGGGGGATAACAACGAAACGGCCCCGACATGAAGGAGGCCTTCAGCAAAGCTGACGATGGTCACACTGTAGGGCTTAGAATGTCTCTGCATTGATCTTTCTGTGTTAATAGTAGGATTACATGTTTAAATTTATACTTGGTATTATTTTTGTTTATTTTACATTACGGTGTCTGTAAATTTTGAGGTATTTGGTGCAATGTGTGTTCATCTGGAACGGTCGCATAAAATTTTATGAAATTACTTTTAGAAAGAGCGACTGATGTTCCACATATTTGGGATCATACATTTTACACTTTACAGTACTTTTACTTTCGTTTGTGAACAAGAATCGTCAGATCATTTATTCAGCCTGAATTCTGCTTACAACAGCTCAATTCCTATTTCGTGTCTCACTTCTGCAGAACAATATGAAAGAGGAAATGTTTAATATTAGTACTTAATTTTTTAATTTTTTTAATTTTAGCATGAAATTTAAATATGTTTAGTATTTAATGTTTTAAGATGCCAGAAGACTTTAATGTCGTGTCGTTTTAGTTTTTTCTTTTGTAGTATCCCAGTTTTGCGTCAAAATTAGTGAAAATTTTTGACGAAATTCTGTTTTTATCGGCTGACCCTCACATTGTTAAACATCAACTGTTGATATTAGATTTTTGTTCGTTCTAACTGAAAGTTAGCTGGTGATTCCCGTGCTGTTTCCTAAAAGTCAGCAACCAACGTACATCGATGAAACGAAATCCCGAAACCTATGACTTACGGGTTGCCGAGACATTACTGATGTACAAATTTCGACGAACAGACGAGGCGCTAAGAAGTAATAAGCAATTGCCAATATTTTTATTTCACAGGAAGAACTTTGCCTCATGGTCTAAACTGTATGTCCACATAGTGTCTACTGCTGCGAGTCGTTTGCAATTATTGCTAGAAAATAAGAATTAAGCGCTTTTTTGCAACCCTGCCAATAGCTTTACTAGCAGCAATATTCTCATTCGTATTGCAAGTACGCATAATTAGAATTAACTATATAACAATTATAGGTTTACGCATGCGTAAGCGTAAGGTAGGTACCGTACTATCCCTTCTGTTATTAGCGATTGGCGATCGCTTGTTCGGCGCACCAGTCATATATCAACATACAAGAGAACATAAAATTGGTGTTGGCAACATATCCCAAACGTTAAGAAATAAAAAGATTGTCCCTTTTACGATTTCTCCTAAAACATTAAGTAACCGATTTGTGACCGTTTGACATTAGTACTGGAATATTTTTAATTTATTATTGAACGAAGACCATTCCGTTTAGTGTTTTTAAGGCGGCATATCACATATAATGTTCGCGAACTATACGCATTATCATTATACGCGACTAAGCATAAAATGACCCCCGTAACCATCCTATTTTGCAATTTCCGATGTCGAATGCACATCCATTATTGCGGAACAAATAGCTTGTTCGAGTCGATTCACTGCTAGCGCAAACTTAAAGGTTTTCATTCGGATTATGACAATTCCGTAACATTTCATAGCGTTGAAACAGGATTCGCCTCTGTTCGCGATCGAATTTAATGCAACTGCGACGTCATACACGGGACGGTCACATTATTTATCAATTACTGTTCGCGAACAAGCCCCTTGTTAATACAAATCTGAAAAAATTCTGTTCGCGAACATATTTGATATTCGCGCAACAAAAAAGCAGCATTTTCTCACCAACAGGAAAATGTTCGATGATGAAAATTTTTACAAAAAACAAAATAGGATGGTAAGCGCTGTCGTTTTAAGTTTAGTTGCACATTAATAAATCGAAATGTGTTAGCGTAATTAAAAAATGCGGAATGAGAGTTGCCACGTTGTGCGTTGTGAAACGAATTTGTGACTAAGCAGAAAATATATGGATTGTGTTAGCGAACAGAAATTACCCAGTTTTGCAATCAGTCGGTCTACGTTCGCACACTGTAATTTTTAAGTTTGAAATTGGCTATTGTAATGACTGATTTGCTCTCTAATAGCGTTTTTACATAGTGCCGAAAACGCATAGTAGGGGGCGCAGCTTAAATTTATTCATGCATTAAAGTGAAGGTTTGAAGTGTATAAGATTTAAAAATTTACTATTTTTTAGCTCATGGTTGTCAATTTTTCTGGGATGTTTGCTCCAAGCTTATTACTCATTCATTGTTGTAGAAAAATTATGCAATATTTAGATATATGAAAACTGTTGGCACTGAAAACGTTTGTGACTGAAGAAACCAGCTTTCAGTCAAGTTAGAAAAGGACACTTCACCAATTGTCATACGCTCAGAAGTCGCTATCCAGACATGTATATACTATTGATTATTTGGAGAGCTTTTAAAACATATATTGTTTATTTCTGAAATGCGAAAGTAAACTTAACCCACACCCATCAACATCGACAATCCTATTTTGTTATTTCGCAAAAAAAACTGCTACCGACCGTTTTTGGTGAATCATAATTCCATGCGCGAGCGCACAACTCTAAGACAAAAGTTAAGCCATTTTGTTTCCACTAAATATTCATAGAAAATTACGATTTTTTCCCAATTAAAATTTACCGGATTTGTATTAATAAGTTGGTTTAGTTTGCGACACCATGAACTTAAACTATAGGACCTATTTATTTCTGACGTCGCTATTACGTTAAAATTGTTTGCGAAGAGAGGCAAATGCAAATAAATAATGGATAGGCATTAGGTAATCGTGTTCCTGCAAATTCAAAATCGCAAAAATTCTGTTCGAATGCAAGGTTTAATTTTCGGTGCTTATTTCCTATTCTACCAATTTTCTGTTAGCGAAAACCCGATGTAATTTTCACGTTTGTACCGCAAAAGTGGCTTGCGATTTGGTATCGGTTATTACAAAATAAGACGGTCCATGGATTCAGCGCAAATGTACTCCCGCAAAACAACTGGGGATTTCACTGCGTTTTCGCTAAAATTTTATAAGTCCAGATATTGACCTAGAGCTGTTATTTTTTCTTAAACAGTAAGCGTTATGGTGTAATACTATAATCCTGACTAAATATGCTGCCGTTTTTATTCAAGTGACGGTGATTGGGATTTGGTTGCTCGTTGGCGATTTGTATAAGCCGCCGAAATACTGCCTCATCTGAATTGGTCAGTTAGACAGTAAAATTACCAGAATGCTAATTTGCTTACTTTACATGTAAATACTTTTTCGATTAAATTCCTCATGTGATACCAGTAATGATAGCTTTGTAAATATTTATGAACCATCACCAGAATCGAAGTGTCAGTTTTATTTATTCGTTGTACGATTAGCAAATCCTGTTTGCAACAAGCGTTCCCTACAATCACTCGTCGTCTATTGTAGTTTATTAACTTATTACAAATTAAAGGCATGTCATGACCCTGAAAATAGATTAGATATTTGCTCGAGTTGAATATAGTTGCTCGGTTTATACCAGCATTATCATAAGTTAAAATACGTTCACACGTTCAAATGTTCAAAATCTAACCTTCAAATTAGATCAAGATAGATCAAAATTTAACTGTAAAATTATCATTAACATGAGATCACTAGTCTAGTATTTCAATTGCACCACCGCATTTAGTACCACAAAATCAAAGTTTTTACACGCTAAAACGTATCCACTGCTCCAAGACCGAGAAGTTAAGACATTTATGTTCTATCATTAATATGAGATCACTAGCCTGGTATTTCAGTTACACCACCGTATTTGGCACGACAAAATCAAAGTTTTTACACGCTAAAACGTATCCACTATGCCAAAACCGAGAAGTTGCGACGTTTATTCTCGGTCATTATTATAACTTTATTCTTCAGCATTTAAACGCAGAGAAAAAGAAAACGTTAATAAAATTAAACACCTCAGCCCATATTTGGGCATTTTGTTATGGTAAAGTCATAAATAGTTTTATTTTTGTTTTTGTTTAGCAGAAACCAATTAGCACAAAAATTAAATAATTTGATATAAAATTAAATAATTAAATTAATTAAATATACACATATTAATCGAGTAAAAGCCGAAAATAATGTAAAAAATTTTTGTATGTTTTGGTTTAACTATTTAATTTTATAACTTAATAATTATTAACTATAACTTTAGGGGTGTTTAGCACTTAAACAAAGCTTGAAATACCTGCACATGCAAGCACTCATGAACTAAGTGCCATAAAACACAAGCATCGTTCAATAAAAATATAGAATAGGGAGACGAACAGTTGGCCATTACCACACTGGATACCAATCGGCTAGTCAACATTTGGCACAAGAACAACATGTTTAAATATTTTTAGAATAGTATAAGCAAATTCTGGGCAACAAATATGGCTAAAAGTAAAAAGTGTAACGCTTGATTAAAACAAATTTAAGAAAATCAAATAGAAACTTCAGTTTTAAGGCAAATTAACCAACGTTTCTTAGTGAAATGTGACACAATGTAGGACTGAATTTTACCATTCATGAGCTCACAAGTTGCGTTACACTGGTTCGACATGAATAAGGGCACGTAGATTCGATCAATCATGCTGTATGATTGTTGTAAAGCATTCAGTATTTCAATAAGTTGATGAAACTGTGTAACTTCTTTAGTAGCGTACATAAATAGACTCAACCAAGCTAAATATTTTCGATTTTTGTTACAAATTTTGCTTACAGAGACAATGTAGAAGTATTACTGCATAAAACACTATCTCATCATCATATTGAGAAACTGTAAGATAATTTTGTGGCGGATTATAGCTTCGCTAGCTACGCTTAGGCTAATGCGTTCACACTAAGAACTACACGCAATGAGTTTGATATAAACTTCGAAACCTGTTATGAGTTCATTTTTAGTTGTTGTTTTACTGAAATGTAGCTAGTATTTTGTAATGTATTGGCTTAGGCAACTAAAAGATTGCTTTGAATGTTTACTACTCCATGCCTATATGTAGCCTGTAACACATATTCAGTTACATGTAATCATGTGTAATTAGAAGTCTGTTGTATCAAATTATACGTAATCTGTACTCTATTATATGTAATCTGTAATTGACATTTAGTATTATGCAATATATATTATTATATCTCACTTATATCAAATTACATCTAATTTATGCGCTTTCATATGTAATCTTAAATACTTATTCAATGATATGTAAATATATGTAGTTTCGTGGTGTCGATAGCAGGATTATCCCGTAAGGGTCTGATCCCCAAGCCAAACTTACCCCGCTGAAGGTTTCGCCCACCCACCTCTCTGCCGCACGACCAAGGTCCGCGTAACATTGTAACAGAAATTGGCAAAAATATGGCGACAGGTAGAAAGCATTATGGTAAAATTTCTGAAAAATAGATATAATTAGGCAATATTTAAATCAAATCATGAGAAATATCTTGATTTCTTAAAATTTCAGAAATTTACCCACACCGAGAACATTCTACACCCTAAATCAAACGACGTTCCAGACATATGATGTAGTTACATCCATATAATATGAGATTACATGCAAATGTGCTCTATTTATAGTAATCTGTAACAGATATCCAATTTATACCGTAATTTGAAATGTCTCCTGAAGAGTCGAATAACCTTTGGTAAACGGCGGATTTGGACAGATTAAAGATATCCGGTTTGTCAAATTCGAAATTCCCATCGCAGCTGCGTAAATGAACATATGGTTCCCTAAAATATCTTTTTGTCCACTGAGCAATTTGATGTAGCTTAAAAAAATTCTGAGCACAATGATGTCCTCTAGTTTTGATCATTCTCGCCTACAAATTCACGTGGATGACGTTTTATTGCAATAAATATGTTTAAGGTCAAAGTTCATCCAACAGTTTTGTACAAAAGTAAGAATACAAGCATTAAGATGAGAAAGTTTTATATGCTAGATTACTGATAATGCATGAGTCTGTTTTATGGACGTACAGAATGCATGGCCTCCTATCCCCGGATGGTCATAACCGTGATGCTTTATTAGAAGGAAGGGTCTTGTTGAGTTCCGTATGGGTTCTCTTAATCTCGCAGAAAAGCGTACATTTATATAGTTCACAATCAGCCCGTCGTAAGGCTATTCCTGCTTCCCTAGATCCAGACTCCTATACAATCAAACGTTAAATCTGTTCCCTACCGATCCTCCCAAAACGTTTCAGCGGCATCCTTATGATAGGACACATATCACAAGAGAAGAACATGCAATGGCTAAGCATACCAGGTACATAAACGACAAATAATGGTAAACGAAATAATCTTCAAGTATTAGCCGGCAAAACGTTAAGCGTATTAGCAATAATTAGCAAGCAACACAATGTTATAAATACCGCCATGGCACCATGGCGTAATATGTGTATAATGATTCCTTCGTAACTTGAATCTCCGCAAGCCTTACGGGTATGCACTAAGGTACTATTAAGAACCGACATCTCGTAATCGTGTTCAATTTGAGATTTCAATAAGTGATTTCCGCACCAAAATTATGCAAAAGCACGTAACAGGCCGGAACGGAACTGTTACAGAAGCACCATTTGTATGCCAAGAGTTTTACGCTATATTTACAAAATCTACCTAAGTTATTTAGCAAAACATGCCATTTTGTCAGTATAGTACTACTAAAAGATCTATTTAAACGCTTCCATGTCATTCTTCCAGTTTTTGAATTTTTATTTCGCGATACTGTTTGTTTGATACAGAATCGGCTGATGAGAAGCCATATTGCACTCGGTGTGATGACTGGTAGCGTTATTCCAGCGGTGTTGATTGAATTTCAAGTGTTGTATGAATAGCAGATAAATGAAAGTACTGCGTCAATTCTTTTTCCTGAATAAAAAGCTTGGGGCAATCTATATTGTTGCTTGGATTCTATATTTAATCAGGTGCAGCTGTTCGGATGACGAAAACTAAAATTACGGTCTATGTAGCATACTGTATCTTTTGAAATGGCTAGCTCAAATAAGCACAGTAGCATTGCAATACTTTTGCATTACTCTAAGAAAGTAATATTTTTACATATAGTCGTAGCAGCTACTTCGGACCTTTCGGGACGGAACGAGCCGGGTGTATTCAATATTGTGATAACTAAATTTTAACTATACATCAAGTACAAGAGTTGCCAAGGTGTAAACGGGACTACAGATTAAAATATTTAAAAAATTCTGTAGTTTGGGATGAAACATTGTCTTATATTTTTGTCACCTGACATTCTTTAAAACGAGGTCGACTTATTTTCCAATAGTTTAAAAGAAATGCTACTCAGTGCTATAAAATGTTATAGTTATTTGGAATATGTTGTAAGGTAATTAATACAATTTATCAAACCCTAGAAAGTCTTCCAAGTTTATGTATATGTCGACTTTTAGTAACGACTTTTTTGAAAACATATCGAATCATTGCAGCACAAACTTCAGTTTCTTGCTGACATACTTGTGTCCTTATAAAAAGTGGTGCCAAATACTTGTTTATGATTTTCTTAATACCGTTATTAGTTTGCTAAATAATGCCACAGTGCACTTTGAATCACTTCGACACGGTAGATAATTGTGTTAGCTCTGAGAAGTGTACATTCCTTTGCGTAATGTCTGCTAACATTTTGACTAAGCGCGCAAAAATTCACGTCAAGCACAAACCTTAATCTACGCCCAACGTCGTGTACCATCACAGCTAATTAGTTTTTGCGTTAAACTTAACATTTCCACTACGGTTCGTTATGAATGTTTTCTGTTGTTTTTATTCGTTTACTTTAACAACTGGTCACTTGAGTTTTGTGCTGAGTTGTGCAGTTGATCTAAAACTTTCACCGTTCTACTACCATATTGTATCATTATAGCAATAAAGTAAAGCTTGTAGTATACTGTAAAATCAGGTGTTTAAATAATGGATAAATTTTTATCGCAGGAAATCTGAACGTGAATTGCTGCGCGTAAAGTATTGGTTTCGTAAGCTTCGTCACGCAAACAAACTTTAGTGCGAAAAAATACTTGACAGTTAAATGCAATAGCTTGTTTTTAAGGCACGTATGATCTGTTTTTCAAAAAATCGTTACGCCTGTTTGAAATGCGGAAAGCGGCTATTATAAATTAAAAAACCCGCGTAAAAACGCTGTAAAGTGTACTAAGACCAGTTCTGGCCCTAAGGGATCCCAGCTGCACCACTCTCAATTTTCACTGTGGTGCCCGGACAACCCCGGCTTACACGATTCCCCGGTGGACCCCGGTTTGACCGATGGGAACCGCTTAGCTTAGCAGGCTGCCGGCAGGTTTACCAGGGTGTTCGGCCTGGCCCCTGTGATGGCCCACGTGTCTAATGGTATGGAGGCCCCCCTGAGGGAGGGTCATCCCCTAAGCCTGCTTATAGGTAATAAGGGTCACCCGTCTTTCCCTCACTTTCCGTTATTGGGTCCTTTATCCTATGCCAAGATCAAAAATTTACTAACGGTGGAGCCCAATTTAGAAAGATTTTGGTGAGCCGGATGATTAATCTGTAACCCTTGGGTCCCAGTACGCGGAGATGAGGCTGTGTCTTCCTAGTTCAACTTAGAGTCGGACATGCTGAGCCTACTCGGGTTAATATATATATGTGGGGATGTTAGGGAAAACGGACGGACGTTGGCTTTAAGAACTTAGGAACCTGCACCAAGACTTGCTAATGACGAGGGACGGGCGAGGTGTGGGCACGAGCAGGGCGAGGGGAGCGCCGCGGGTAGGCTAAGTTGGTCTTAATTGTACCACTACGCTTGGTATGAGCGTGGCCGAAGTTTAGTTATAGCAAAGGCCAAAACGGGTGCTTGGGCAGGGAACGTGGACAGCGCAGCAGGAACATGGCATGGCTGGGGCGAGCAGCATTGGGCAGCGTGCGGGAGGCGGACAATGAGCCTGGATCAAAGAATATTGAACGCCTTAGTGGGGGTCGCGCATTTCTTCTTGCGACAGAGCGCCTGAATTGAGTCAATCTATTTCGCCTACTAAATTTCACACGCAAAAATTGTTTATTCCTTGGTTTTCCCCTTTTTAACAAAAATAAAACATGAGCACACTTCCACAAAACGAAAATGTCACCCACTTGGGTGCATGTAACAATGACATTATTAACATCGAGAGTAATTTAAAACGACAGAAATTTGAATCCCCCTTTTCATGGCTTCCTTTAGATAACGAAAGTATGTTTTGCGAGCTCCAATTGGGCTCTTTTCGAAACGCGGAACCCTCAACCCAAAATTTGTTATTTAGGTCTGAGCTTTCAGTTTACCTTCACGCTAACCATGTAAAGTTCTATCCTTGTTCTTAGTACCAACCTAGGTTTCCTTTCAACTTGCCTGGCTCAAATCGTAGAAGCGCGGGCGCAGCACTTACGGGAGCGCGAGGTATCCGACGGACACCCCAGCACCCGCAAGGGCTACCCCTGTTACTATGCCTAAGCGAAAATATTTGAAACTCTATAGGGCGCCCCGGGCGGGCCTCTTCCACGCGTCCGCAGTGCGAAGAGTCCACCCGTCACTACCCTGATTCTCGAACTGTGATTCTCACGTCCCCCGTCTTATTTTAACAATTTTGTGCGACAATGTCCCTATCGCTTTTCTGTGCGTTGTAAGCGACGAGCACTCATCCCGAATTCCAACACTGTGACCTCCACCAAGTAACCAGATACGCTGAATGAATACATTAAACGTTTCACCCCCGGGGCATTAACAATAAACGTAACCCAGGGAGCGGGGAACCAGTCGAGTACGGGTACACCTCCCCTTTTTATCGCAATTTTGTCTCGATTTTGATCATAATTTTATCCCACGTTCGATCCACTCTCTACCGCGCGGGCACAGCACCTACAGGAGCGCGAGGTATCCGACGGACACCACAGCACCCGCAAGGGCTGTCCCTGTTCCTAGGCCTAAGCGAAACACGAAAACCTTGCAAAGAAAAACCCCGGGCGGACCTCTTCCACGGGTGTGATGGTCGAAGAGTCCACCTGGGCAAGAAACGAAAGAAAAGCAAGGGAAAAGAAAAAGAAAAAAGAAAAACTACGGCGGCAACTGCCGACAAAATACGTCAAATTTCTCGGCTTAGACGCTTGACTGGCCCCGAAAACCTGCTGCAGCGGTCTCTTTTATATTGGCTGCTTGTCCCCTCTTCTTTCTTGGCCATTTGGTGCCTCATAACTGAAGAGCAAGTAAATATTAAATGTTCAAAATCAAACGTCCCACAGTCGAAAAGCAAGTAAATATTAGATTTTTTTCAAAATTTAAACAACATACAAACCGACTAAGCGCTACAACTACCAAGACCGGCGGCGACATAGAGAATAACAAAACCCCAGCGAGCGTGCTATGGGCAGTGGCCGAGACGTGCCAAAAAGCACGTAAACAAATTAAACCTCGCACTGGTCGGTGCGAGAAAAATTTTCTATCAAAATATAATGAGACATTCAAGATAACGTATGTGCAGCGTGCCACACCATTGGCCCACAGTCAGAGAGTATCACGCGGGACTTCGTTTTGCATAAACTTTGTATTAAATGGGTTTTAATATAGCCACTCACGACTACACAGATAAATTAATTTGTACGCTGTGACACTCTGTCATTGTCCAATGAGTGTCAAATGTGACGCTAACGGATTATTGACTATAGTCGCGGCTGACTGTCAGACAATGGTGTGACACGCTGCACACAGGTTATCTTGAATGTCTCATAAAGGCGCTCAGGGCGCTGTTTTCTCATAGGGATACCGGCACATTTTTGCCGATATCTCGTGAAGGAAAAAAAGCAGGCGGTCGGGGGCAGGACCAGAATCATGCCCTGGCAGATCGGCTGCTGGATAAAATTAATTTAAATCGTTTCTCCCCCGAGAGGCCCGTTATAGGTCATTTCAGGCGTAAGAAACCCAAAATTTTGAAGCTCGTTTTCAGACTAGGGGATCCTGAGCGGACCCATGGGGGTGGGCGGCCCCGGTTCTCGACTTAACAGTTAGGGTGGGACCCGATAAATGTACTGGGGTCCGAAAATCGGGGACTTTTGGTTCATTTATGTGCCCTTTAGGACTAAGAAAATTGGAGGCTTAAGAGCCTGTTCGGGGGTCCATAAGTATTTAGGGGTACCAAATTTTTTGACCTGTCGGGACAATTTGACGCCCCTAGGGAGTCCTTTATAAGGTTTAGTCGACCCCGTCCCCCTAAATTTAGTAGAAATCCCAAAATGGAAGTTTTAGTGTTGTATCTTAAAATAGTGCCTTAGAAACTTTGTATACGAAATTTCAGTTTTCCAGGACCGAAAATTTGATTACCTAAACATGACCGGCCTGTATATATGAAACTCTGAATTTGTCCTGATAGTTTCTGACCCTACATAAAAACATATACATGAACTATAGGTATGACAGATATAAAACGAATACTGGTAACCGCTCGGCGTGTGCGCTGGGATCAGACTCAGGGTGGCCGTTTTTTCTTGTGTCTCCAAAATTCCTTATTCGTAGGTCCCTGGCTCCTCCAAACGCACACCCTTCCCGCACAACAGATATAGCATAATATACAAAACAGTTTATGCACTAATTATTTTATTCACCATTTTCACGAGGATCGACCGGACACCCATAATCGTGATACTATTCTTTTATTTTCGGTGCCAAAATTATCCGGTGCACCTCCGGGTGACGGAGTGTGACCACCAGAACAATACGCAAAAATACGATATTTTATTTCACATTAATGATAACATGATACAATTATATCAAACGGAGGTCGCACTCCACCGGCATTCGGTCGTCCGTTGCCTTCCTTCCGCACAAATTTAGCTACGTTTCAAGCGTTTTATCATTTTCATAAAATTGGGCTGTCACAAAGTAGTCATCAAGATGAGGTTTCGTTAAAGCTATATATAGTATAATATGCTGTAGGATCAATCATACATGCTGATGAACTGTCATAAAGGGGGTAGCCAACCTTCGTGGGAGGGGAAATGGCAGCCTCAAGGAAGGTAAACCTCAATCCCATACGAGCATACACGTATTAAACAGCTTATGTGAAGATAAAGTGTACACTTATGTGCACATTTAGCGCGGTGTGCACAGTTAATAGTTTATAATAAATGGCTCATTTGTGTATGTATTGAAAATGGGTCATCAAGAAAGACGGCATGCGGGCACACAGGTGGGATCAAGACGGGTAATAAAATGCGACGTACCGATTTCAGGACGCTGAACTCTGCTTCTCGGCAATGAAGCCCATCTTACGGTGCCGAACACGTGTTTTCGATAGCTTCTGTAGCTATTGTACGAGGGTCAGCGCGGTGACACGGGGATCTACATGCAAAAATAGGCAAATGTGGGTAAACTTTTAAAAATTTGGGGAGAATTGGCAAAAATTGGTGAAAATTGTCAAAAATAGCGGCAAAATTTGTGAGAAATCGAGGCAAAGTTTAACAAAAGTAAAAAAAAATTTGTGTCCCATAAAATTTCTGATAATTTATTCCCCTATAACTTCTGACTTCTCTACTCCCCACTCGCCGATCCGCTGATTACTGGAGAGACTGAATGCTCCCTCCTTGACGGATTTCCTCTTACACTGCTGACGTCATGCATCTATGTGCCAACACATTATGATTGGTGTTAATGGTATGTAAGTCTCACGAGCAACCTTTATTAATCATCGTTTATGTAAGGAATAGCCAGTTCTTTGTGTATTGTTGAGTAACCCGTTTACATTCAATTGTCACCGCAATGCTCTGGTTTACTGCTTCATTATGATTGGCACTGTTTGGTATCCTTTCAGATTTTCAACCGCAACGTTTGCCAGAATAGGATCGATTTGTTAGATACCTCTCTCGGCGCTGGCTGCTGGTGGGCATTATTACCATTTTCGACATATGCGCGGCACAAAATGAATGGTTACAATTATGTGTACAATCAATTATATTACAAAGTACAGCTTCAGCAAGACGAGTTTCTCAACATTTGGCTCACAATTTCTCGTTTTTGAGTGCGCTCCCCTCACTTTTGTATAGTGTGCTATGCCCTCCAATACAATGTACATATAACAAAAATTGTGTGAAATTTGCCTTAATGGACTAGTGAAATTATCAAAATGGACACGATTCTGAAAAAATTATAAAACTAAAGACCAGTATTTTTCTCCTATTTTTAATTACTTAGCTATTGCCTATATTAAAACGTTCTGCTTATTTGAAATTTTCTATTGAGACTAAGCTGTGGGAGCTTGATATTAGGGGTCCACTAGGCTGCAGGAGAAATCCCGTTGTAAACCAGTTCCAAATCGCTTAAAATTCCCTAAAACCCAGAACTTTTCACTATTTCACCTATTATATCGCTCCCTCCCTTCAACGCAACGTCCTTCGTCCTTGGTTTTTGTTTAATTTTGTTTTGTTTTTTTCAAAGATTATGCTAATTTGCATAATCGTTCTTTTTTCTTGATAGAGTCTCTTTCGAATAACGTATATTTAATGGCTGTATTTATTTCTTTTTGAAAAAGGATTATCTAGTTGCAGTCGTCATGAAAGCTTTACGTGTTAATTATGTCAGTTTAAAGAGCCGAGCTGGCGGTTTTACGGTTTCATAGAGGATTTTAAAGATTAATTTGATTCGTTTGATATCGAGAGCTACGGGCGTAAAGAATTACGCACGCCATAAGGCATTGCAGGAATTATAACCGTGGTGTTCGAACTTTTGGTCTGTATTTCTGATTAAAGAATTATATAAAGTTCAGGCTCATCTTAGCTTCACAAGTGGTATTTTTAAAACGTACTTAGCCTTAACTTATCTTATTAACCTTCCCAATTAAAAACTTTAGGTCTAAATATCTATTAGTACTGTTGATACCGTATTAGATATTAATTAGTTAATATTTCACAATTTCGACCCTAGTAGCGAGTGAGAAACACCCGGAACACCAGATTGGGGGTTCTTGGATAGTAGCATCACTTTTTAGGGGTGGCAGCCGTCCGGGACGGCCTAGAAAGTGTTGTTAGTCTTGAGCAGACCGGGTGAGTAAGGGGAGTGGAATAGATTAACCAATCGAGCTAACTCCTTTCCAATTACCCACTCGATTAGCTGTCCGAGGATCGAGATTCTTGAGAAATTAACTGCATAGTAGCTTGCCACAAATACACAGTTTTTATAATAGCGTATCACGTCAGCCGTCCGGGGACAGGTACAGAAACATGACGGCCGTATTAGCGATAATTCTAAAGAACTTAGGCCAGGTAATTAAATAACCATGCAGTGGCCAGCCGTCCGGGGTCTGCTGTATGAACTCACAAGATCTATAATCAAAGTACTAGCTAAACTAATTCTCAATCGCTATCATCAAAGTTAACGCCATGGTCAGCCGTCTGGGGGCTGCGGATTAATGTCGGTATTTAGAGTAATTCTAAGAATCTAAGTTGAGGTAATCAGATACTCGCACCGTCGTCTGCCATCCGGGGGCGAATGGTATAAACCTCAAATTATTAGAATTAGCGATACCTAAACCTTAACTAATAGAAAATAGATAATTTAGAGCCAAAAGAGCGGAGCGTTGAGTGGTTTCTTCAGGAAAGAGTTAGCTGCAACGTTGAACAGTCTCGAGGTGTAAACAAACAAAATTACTGGTGCCAAGTATAGCTCAATCAATTGCGGTGCTAAGAACTGAGCCTTATTTGCACTTTAATATTTTTAAATAAATATTTCACTTACGGCTTTGGTGTTCAATTGTCTGAATTCCGAGTGAATCGAATTAATCGATAACATGTTGCTAAGCCGAAGGGCTTTGTTGTTAAAGAAAAATGCACGCGCTAAAAGAAAGCGACCGTTTAGTTTCCCGCCGGCATACTACTGGCCACACCTCAGACCTCGCGACTTCTGATGACGAATCCCGTCCCAATTTAACTTCCAATAACCGCCATACGAAATTCCCCGACCAACCCCTACCTCCATCAAAACAAAGGTAACACTTGAAGACGGAGAGATTCAAAAACAGGCTACTAAAAAGTGGGCTAGAGGTGGGATTCAAATCCTCGACCTGCGCTCTTGGATCTTCAAGCAGGTGCTCTACCGACTCATCTATCCCTGCCCGGCTTCATTCCACTACGTTGATCTTGCTTATTTGTATGCGATGTGCACATGACAATATAATATGATTAGGATATAAGTTCGAGCGAATACTACTTGTTTAGGCATGGGTGCATTAATACGTTGTATCGTTCGTCACAAACCTGCGATACAATTTTAATAAGTAACACATGAAATTATATTGTCCGCAGATGCTTACATCGTGATATAGCGTTGAATACATTGAAAATAATCGACGTTATTGTTATTCGTTTTGCATAAATTATATATTACCAATAAGGCTTTAATCTCCGTAAACACACAGAATTAGAAGTGTATCGGTGTCGTAGAAACTATCAGGCAGTAGTCGCTGAATATGGGAGATAAGTGAAGAAGATGGTTAACATAGTGGAAGGGGTCTCTGCAAGCAATAATAACACACGACAGACGAGTTATACCAAGACATCAGGTAACATTACATAATATTTTTTCAGAATCCATTACGTACTGTACTAATGTAATCGTCGATTACATGACAGCAAGCGCTTCAGTTCGTTCGATCGATTTATGACGGATATATTCCTCCAACAGCCGATCCGTTAACACATCTCGAGTTAAAGACGGTATCGAGATCAGGTGTGCAAGATCAGTTTTTCGATTTTCAACAAATCAACCGATTAGAGGACAGCACAAACTTCTTTTTTATGCTCCAAAAGATCGGGCAACAATTTTAAGATTCCTGTGACTCATACATCCACTTTGCCAAAATGATAGGCTCACCGGATTCGGCGTAGCAATAAACGACGTTACCGAAAATCTACTTGCTGTCGTAGACAGCAATCACTACGTCACCACGCTCACAGCGAATAGCCTCTCTGTCGCAGCCTTCATTACTGCTGCTGCCACCGCCACTTTCAGAGACAGAAACGACACGCTTTGTCGATCGAAAACAGTAATAACCAGCGATACACCGCTCACAATCGCGGCTTCTGTATCGAATAAAAATGCTGCTGTTGTTGATGTATGACCTGCAAAATATGTACTGTGCTAACGATGCGAGTGACGGAACAGGTTTTTAACCCAAATGCGTTCAGATTTTCTGTTTGACTGCACATAGTCACTGTTCGATTGCGGTAAAATCAATATTAATTGAATGATTCCAATTATTATTTTAATTATTATTATTATTTGACAACTGTTATTGTTGCGTACCCCGGAATGTGCTAATTGCTAATCGTTAACAATGTCAACTCGTATAAACTCCGTTGAGCAACCATGTACTAACCGCAGCGACAGGATTGGCAAATGTGACTTTCCTGTCTGCTACCCCATATGTTCCTGCCGTGCTCACTCCCTCTGTTGCAGTATCACACACGACCAACTCCACCGATTTAACAAAGCGGAAGCGCTGCCGTACATCGCTCCTGTATGCTTCTCTTGCAAACAAAGCTCCCAGTTGCCAGCATCAACCCCCAAAACAGCCGAGCGCATTGGCGGGTGTGTCTCAACCTTCGACAATGTCCTGAAAGGCGTTATGGAGCTGATTAGTCCACAGATTGGGGATATGGTGAGGACCGCTATGACGTTAAAAGGTATGTGTGCACTTCTATTTATACTAATCCTATTCTGGCCTTGTGCATGGGTCGTAGCCACGTCGAGATCACGGAAACCTCAATTACTGAAACAAGTGACCCCACATCCAACTCTGCTATTGAATCATCTCCTCCAAGTGATCAACAAGGTAATATATATAGTTCCCAGTGTTACTGAAATCTGGTCTGAACTGGTTCGCAAACGTAATCGCAAAACGCGCCAGTGGGCCACCGATGGCACAGCAACTGCCTGTGCACTCGAAGGGTAAAGGATGCGGTTCCAAATTCAGTCTTCCATGCCCGGAATTTCAAAGCAATCACGTCCGACCAAGATGTACGGGCTCATCTCGGAAGCCATGACATTACGGCAACCAATGTTCCATTTTTCACGCAGGATGCTAACCTGAAGTGGTGAATCCCGTATTACTGTATACAGACCAGACGCAAAAAAATGTGTAACCCTAACATCTGGCCAACCCGGTGTTACCATACGCGATTGGAAGTTCAAACCCAAGCCCTCCAGCACAGCCAATGACGCTGAAGCCGAGGGCTGCGATATTGCTGTATATAATGCGAAAGTGACTAACGGCAGCGGTATGCAATGCATAATCTATTAACAACAAATTACAGTTATAAAAAATATAATTGCTTGCAATAATGTTGATACTAAGAACTACAATATCTCCATTCGCGAATAGATCCATCCGATTTTTGTTATTTAGAGCGCCCTCGTATCGGAAACGCCGCGATGGCGTTGCAACTATATTTAGAATCTGTTTATCAAACCAAGAAATTCGGCCGCTGGAACCAACATCTTTCGAATATTTCACTTCGAATAACGTTCAGTTTATTCTAAACAACATGTATCGTCCTATTAATGCTGTCAATGATACATACGAAAGCAAAGCTATCGTTTTGAAGAATTTGCAGAACTTATAGAAGCCGCTATGCCAAACAGTGGTTGTATCAATATGTTTAGTGGCGATTTTAATATATATTTAAACGATAGTTATGATAATTTTGCTGTCGGATTTACTGATTTGTTGTATACATGCAATTTAACACAACACGTGAGTAATGCCATTCACATTTTTCGTAATATACTTGATTTAGTCATAACCTACAATATTTTTGTGCCTACATATTGTATTACATCGGGGATATCAGATCACGATATTATTTGTTTCTCCCTTCCTGCAAAAACCATAGCTTCAAAACCACCTATATCAATTTCCTGTGCATGGAACGACGTCGACATTAAATCGTTTTGTCGTGAACTGCTATCCAGCTTCGCAGATAGTTCACCTACATCCGCCGATGCAGCAGTTACCAACTATTATGCCATCAACAGCCGTTTGTCGAATCAATTTGCGCCGATTGTTACCAAAAATAATAAGGAACCATCCACACTCACCCTGGTTTGACGGAGAATGCAGTAGGTCAAAAACAAATGTTCGTCGACTAGAACGTCTATGGCGCAAAACACTCCTGAACCTCGTAACCCAGCGTTTCTGATACAAACACTACCTCGCTATTCGTGTTCAAAGCCGTCAGTACTCATGACGTGGCCAAAATCCTTCGCAATAGACGAAACAGTGTCGACTTGATAATATCTTAATGTTCATAACGAAACAATGTAGTGACCAGGGAGTAACCGGAATTCCGGTTCCGGCGAAAATCGTGTTCCGGTTGCGGTTCCGGCAAAGGGCAAAAACCATACCGGAACCGGAATTGCGGTTTAAAAATTTTGTTTGAAATTTTCCAAGTTTTTTGCTTCATCCTGTAGTCCAAACATATTATGTAATATATATTATACAATGATCAAGCTCCAATAATGCCAAGCAAAAGAAAAGATTAACTAACCAATTTGCCGTGTGAACCGTAACTAGGGCACATAATTTGAGCAGGAATTTTTCATAATAACCTGCAGGAGTTTGTTACATCAAAGCCAGGTTGATGCTTGTAGCAGCTACTTTACACATCTAGAAGTCTGTGGGATACGTTTGAATTAAACCGGTCCAACTCGGTAACAGAGTATCGCTTGCGCAGAAGTACTTAGGGATGCTTGGCTAACATAAATTGCGTCAAGCACCAGCCAGTGCGCTTGTAAACTTGGTAAATTAGTCTAAATTGAAGTAAACTAACGTTATCTGCAACGCAGCTAGAAACTGCTTTCTTGGCAATGAACTGTATTTATTGAAACTGTGCGAGCAGCATCATAGTGTGTCTCATTTATAGCAGTCTGATTAGAAAGTTATCATCATTATGATCTAACTGACGGGCACTGTCTGTCCAATGCTAGCCTAAACAGTGTCTCTGACCACTGATCAGAAAATTACCTTCTATCTATTATTTCCTCTTAGAATCATATAAACCAATAATTTTAAGTTTCCTGCAGAAGAACATGCAACAAACGTATATATGTGTAGTAAAGGGAGGCGACTGGAGACAGAGCGAAAGTGTGTATTCTACGCTCCAAGCTTTGTAAGCACATTCGATTTGACGCAGTATACGCAATGGTGTATAGTGGAAGACATTTTTTGCTCTGAATGTCCAAAAACCGACAATTTGATCGATAAATAAACATTATTAGCTTCCTCAGCCTCTTTAAAGTTTCACAAAGGCAATAATACCATCGCAATACATTAAGTTTAATGTAAAAGTTATTTTTAATGCATATTAAATCCACTATACCTTCATTTCTTCCTTCATCATTTTACTTTATATAAATTTCGAAGACCAGGTTCGGGTTCCCGATCCGGTTGCTGGTTCCGGTTCCGGTTATTCCCTGGTAGTGACGTAATTGTCTCTCAACTGACTTCCATAGTTAATCTGTATCTAAATGAATGCGTACTGCTCCAACGAGAGAAACTCACTGTAATATCCCCCATTTTAAAGAAACCGAGGCTGAACGCTGATAGTCTAGTAATTAACGTCCTATATCTATTGTCTCTAAGGCTCTTATCTGTTGTCTCTAAGGCCCACGAACAATTTGTGTCAAATCGCATGCAACAAAATCTCTTTCGCCACAATCTATTGTCTGCAGTATTGTCAGCATATCGCCCCAACCATTCAACCGAAACTTGCTTGATTGGGCTGCTCAGTGATTTTCGGCATAATAAATCCCTGTCTACGGCAGTTGTTGCACTTGACTTATCGGTAGCTTTTGACACTGTGGATCACAATATACTACTAAACAGGATGTACACGAAATTACACATCTCCAGGAATTGTCTCGAATGGTTTAAGGAATATCTGTCCGGACGGCGACAATTCGTGTCGTTCAACGGGATCGATTCTAAATATAAAAGGACATCATATTTGCGTTCCCCAGGGGAGTGGGCTTTTACCTCTACTGTTTAATATCTATATGGCGCCCCTAGTCGATGTAATTATCACCGCCGGATGTAAATGCGTAATGTACGCTGATTATATCATAATATATGACATTAATGCATCTAACGAGCCCGCTCGACTCAGATGCCTTCATCAAACTGTTTGAGAAACCATAGTTTGGCCCCGCGAAAATATGCTCAAGAGTAATTCTAAGTCCCACCACCACCACATCCTTTAGAGTGGATTGGTTCCATCGCCTGCGCAACGGGTTCGACTGTACCATGATTTCAGCTCGTTTCTCCATTTATCCATGTGTTGGATGTCCTCTTTTCACAGACCCATCAATCGCATATCTTCTTCCACCACCTCTTCCCACTCCTTATTGGGTCTTCCACGTGGTGCTATCCCTCGGAATTTGACACCTGCGACCACTTTCGTTATTCCACTCGTCCTCCGCTGCACATTACCGTACCACCGTAGCCTGCGAATTTGCAGCTCTATTTCCAGCGGCATAAGGCCGAGTGTGGCTGCAACCTCCTCACTAGGTTTCCTGTCTTCCCATCGCAAGTAATCCTAAGTCCGAGTTATGATAATTGCATGCGGCGAATCAAACGCAGACGACCGCATCGTCGACAGCCATACAATTGAGCTTTCTGGTTTTCTCAAGTTTCTTGGCGTCAACATTGACCACCGACTAACTCTTAAACAGCACGCCCTTTACGTCAGCCGAACTTCCATGTGGCAGCTTGCGGATATTCGTCGTATACGTCAACTTTTAGACATTGCAACCACCGAAACCATGATTAGAGCATTTGTTATCTATCGCATCGATTACTGTAACTCCCTGTATTGTCACGTTCCCGACTCTATAATTAAACGATTATTCAAGGTTCTCAACCCTTTTGCTCGGCATTAACATAGAGACGACACTTCGACCACATCACACCGGTACTGCGCAAGCTGCATTGGCTTCCACTTAAGCAGCGCTACATCTTCAAATTAGCCTGCCTTACCTATAAATGTCGCCAGGACTGCGGTCCCAGTTACTTGACGGGTAAACAGCTTTATGACAGTGAGCCTCTCTTCATCTCTCGCCAGCTGGTGGTTCCGAGGCGATACTGTGCGGGTTTCGAATGTCTTGCACCTGCAATCTGGAACGACATTCCCGTTGCTGTGCGGTCCTCTGACAATATTATAGCGTTCCGGAAAGAACTAAAGACACTGCTCTTCATTGTCGCGTTTATCTAGCCAAATATTCTCGTTGAGCAGCACGACACCTGCCGTGACTGAACGACCCAATCAAACAATCAACTCCATCGACCACTGAGACGCTTTCGTTCGCTATCAATATCATCGGTGCTAACAAACAGCAATTTATAACCATGTACGTTCTCAAACACGCCGTAGAAGTCTTTGGCATTTTGAATCATATGTTTGCTGGTCGATTTGAAAGTGTGCTTCACTTTAATGGAGGTGCCGAAACCGTCACAAATGCCCATTTACGAGCCTTAGCGAAAAACGGGTTTGACAGAAACTCCGAAGTCAGAGCGATGATGAGCAATTTGTGTGAAGAAGTGTTTGTTCTTGGATTGATCTGCCTATCTATTGCTGAGATAGATAACTCGAGTCGGAAACAAGGTACGGCTTTTCCGTACGAATGTAGTCGTTTTTTTGAAACTCTTTTTGAAAAGCGACATCTTCGATGGCTGGTTGCTCAACGCAGTCACTGAGCGTGAAGGTTGCTAGCTCTTGAAGACGTTTATTGTCTACAGGATACCTTGTCATGAAGGATGAATGCTAATCAGAGTTTGGTTGTGATGAGCTGCACTGATGTCTTCCGTCATCTCGCACAAATACTTCTCAGAAAAATCTATCTGAACTATCAACGATCCAGGTGGAAACTGAGCCCGAAGCGTCGACACAGCTTCATACTGCGACTTCCCGACGAATTGATGCTTGCAAAAAACGGTTTTCAGCTCAGTCACTGATGCACCAAGGAGAAACTCGAACGTACCACTGTTCGTCATACAAGTCTTTCGTTTGTACGCATACGGCGACCGTCAGTGATTTGCTAATGTACGTCGAATCATCCCATTAATACCAAGTGATTGGGTATTCCAAATCGCTATCAAAGTATTCGCTAAGCAACAGATCATTATTCTGGCACTTCGCGACCTTCTTGTACTTCAACCACCAAGTGTCAGTATCATTTCCGCAACGCAACATCTTCGCATTGTCCGAAAGACTGTAACTAGAAACGGTATTGTCTTTGAATAATGCATCATGAATCTTCAACGCTGCATTCTGATGGTAAGGGCAAAGGCAGACGTTTCGACCGATCATCTTCGGATTGACGATGTTTCTCATCGAACTTATGACTTGCACGAAATTCGTTTGCCGAAAAATCCAACCCCGAAAACCACTGAGAAACTAAAAACCCAAAAAATCCCGAAACGGCCGAAAAAACCTGAAAAACCCCGAATTTTTAATCGAACCACGCAAAATTTTAATGTTTTTTATTTTCACATGTTGGCTGAACAAACAACCCGCACGTTGCAGTCCTTACAATAGTGGCAGCCCGAGTGCACACTGTTTTGTATATGTGCTAGTATTAATAGCAAATAACCCGCACGTAGCTGCGCATATAGTAGTAACAGCCCGAGTGCACACTGTTTTGTATATGTGCCAGTATTAATAGCAAATAACCCGCAACCCGTACGTGGGATTGTGCTTGGTTTGAGAAACTTGATAGTCATAAGTTAAGATTACTAATTGTTATTATTATTAATAAGTATCTCTCATAAAGCACATAGCGTTTCGAAATAACAATCGTCGTGGTCACAACGCCTGGATTTCGGAAAATGAGTCGGTCCAGTGGCAGGGCATCCTATGTTCGCCAAATGCATTTATTGCAACAAAGAAATTCAAATCTGCAACGGCGGTCTCGACGCTCTCCGTAACCACTCGGCAGGTAAAACCCACCTCGCAATGGCAACTGCTGCCGCGTCATGTTCTCTAACAGCTGTAACGGGTTTTTTTCGCTCCAGCCACGGCATTTTTTGTGTAATATACATATATATAGCATATCGACGTATGTTATTGAGAGGTGATTGGCTGTGCACGCAAAAACGTAGATGTACCTGTGCTTCAGTACGTTCTGCAATCTCGATAGAGTTAAATAGTTAAGGCATGGTGAAAGCGGGTGCTCTAGCTTACCATTTCCCGTCGGCACGGCAAAAACTGTTGATATTCACGCCCCGCCATTTGACCTCTGGTGCAAAGGTCGTGAATCGGGTAATATATAACACTAGAGTGAAGTTTAGTCTTATGTCACTGCGTTACCTTTTTGTCTTCCTTTAAATGAAGAGGAGCTAGATCTTGCAGTTTGTACTCTAGAATCTATTATGGTCTCAGCGGTTTATGGTGCCAGTGAAGCTAGCAGCAACAATCCATGGGCATACAGGTGATTATCACAACTTCCGGGCTTTCCGCATTGCCAGGGTTTATGGTAGCTACGTTGTTGTAGTAGTCGTCGCGGTGTCAACGAAAACGCCAGGCTCCACCAAGTCTTGTTTAAGCCAAGGCATATACGCATTAGCAGTCTTTGTAAATCGCATAACTCGATAACACAATCAGACGGTGAGGCTGACGAATTGTTATTACATACACACTTTAGAGATTAAACTAGAAATGAAGTCACATCATTGTAGGCTGCGTCGTCCAAACTTATGTGAATCCAGAATTGTTGAACAAGTGTTTGATTTAGATAAGGTTGTATAGGATATTCGTCAGTTTAGTAGTTACAAGGCTCCAGTACCAGGCTAATTACCCTATATATCTACAACGTTGGGATCAGCGTTAGCTAGCTACCTCTGTTGTCATTACCAGTACTGCGTCAAATCCTATTTTGTTCCAACATCTTAGAAGCTTAGAAAAGTTGTTTGTATACCCAAGATAGCCAGAGATGACTATACAGATCCCAAATGTTACCGCCCTATTACGTTAACCTCTTTCGTTCTCAAATGCGCTGAAAGAGTAATGGTTCGGTTTCTTCACGAATACACACTTGTTAAGACACCGTTAAGCAAACATCAACATGCTTATCAAGCTAGTAAATCAATTGTGTCTGCATTAAAAGCGATTGTTGGATTTATCGAAAAGAACCTTGTCATTGACAAATTTACTTTTGGAACCTTTTTAGATGTAGGTGGAGCTTTTGATAATGTCAACATTTAAATAGTTCTTCGCGCGCTTATGAGTTTTAATGTTGAAAAAGTCTGATACAGTTCATTATGGAATTTGCATCTAACAGATTTGTTGTATATAACTCTATTTTGAATCAAATATCACCAAAGGTGACTACACAGATCCCAAATGTTACCGTCCTATTACGTTAACCGCTTTCGTTCTCAAATGTGCTGAAAGAGTAATGGTTTTGTTTCTTCGTGAATACACACTTGTTAAGACACAGTTAAACAAACATCAACATGCTTATCACGCTAGTAAATCAACTGTGTTTGCATTAAATGGGATGGTTGGATTTAGCGAAAAGAACTTTTTTTAATAAATTTACTTTTGGAATCTTTTTAAATGTAGGTGGAGCTTTCGATAATGTCAACTTCCAATCAGTTCGTCGCGCGCTTATGAGTTTCAAAGTTGAAAAGTTCTGATACAATTCGTTATGCAACTTGTATCTAACAGATTTGTTGTAATGTATCTAACAGATTTGTTGTAACTCTATTTTGAAATTAATTGCTGGTGCAGACGCAATACTCTCAATGTTCTAGCTGAAAAAAGCATTGTATCATGCTATTCTCTCGTAAACGCAGGATGCCTCGCCTGTCACCTGTTTTCTTGCGAAACACAGTCTTTCTATATAAATCTGTGATTCTGATTAAGTTTTAATGGTGTCATAATTGATGGTAAGCTCAGGTGGTCTTCCCATATATATTAGATCTGTGCATAAATAACTCGCATCAGTTTTATGACATGTCGACAGTTCAATTTGGGCTGTCGGGTGGGTACATTGTTATGGATATATAAAACTATTTGTATTGTTGCAGTTCTGTACTCTTGTATAGTTTGGTGGCACAGGACTAGGCTTAAATGTGGGTTCAGAAACTCTTAGCTAGTGTCCAGCGCCTTTATCTGTTGTGTGTCTAATGGCATCAAGTCTACTGCCACCTCTGCTGTGGATATTTTGTTTGGTGTTCGCCTTCTACACTTGTTTGTTTGCCGCACTGCCATTCTTGGGTATTATCGACTTAAGACCATTTGTTGCTTCGTCGGTTACAAGAATTTACCTGGCTATCTTCTATGGATGCTTTTGCTGCCATTTGTGTTCTGTCAATTTATTTGTCAAGTGATATTATTAGCAGGATTTTTCTTGAACCTAGATAATGGAAGAATATGTAATTTACTGGTGATGCTTTTGTGTATCCTGAAACTCATATCGTCTGTTCTAGCGACGGCTCACTTATGGACAGAACAGGAGTTGGATGTAGATTTCCATACCAGGTGTGACCTCTATCTCTGTTCCTATGATACAATGATGGAGGCGTTAGTGCTTGGTATTGTTGAGTTAACAAGTTACTTCCATGGACGCGGCTATTTTCACTAATAGCTAGGCATCTATCAAAGCGCTTGGAACTCAAACTTGTCCGTTTGCGCAAAGAAATCACTGTAGTCTGCTACATTATAAAGTAGTTGTTTGTAACAGTTTTCTTATTTGAGTTAAGGTACATTCTGGTACAGACAATGAATCGGCTGTTGCTATCTTTTCGGTTGGGGCTTGTATGGCTCTGGTTGGTCCGCTTCCTTTTGTTGATATCCTTCTTAGCGTTATTCGCCGCGATGCCTTAGTGTGGAGCAACTCAGAGCACCTTAACTTATAGTCTTTATTGCTTCATTTCCGTTATATTCTGGTTTGTGATCTTCAGAAATTTGCGAGATTCGCCTTAGAGTTTTTCAGATTTTTTTCTTGATGCAGGATTCCTTCGTTTTTAGATTCGTGCAATGGACTTATTAGCTTCCGAGCTTTTACATAGTTCTTATTTTATATCAAAACGCGGTTTGTTATAGATAAAATTGTGGCTATTTTTGTCGTAATGAGTAATATTGAAGGCGATAATGACGATGAAAGTGAGCCAGAATCGGTTTCTGAGCTCAGCGCTATCCTACAGGTGTGGAAAGCGGAACATCAGAATCAGAGCTTCGATCCCGTTCCTACATTACACAGGTCAGTTGGCTACTTTTATATGAAAACCCAAATATCAGGGAATAACCGGAATCGAAATTTACCGGAACCGGAACCGTCCATTTAAACCGGATTCGGAACCGGAACCTGGTCTTCGAAATTTATATATAGTAAAATGATGATGGAAGAAATGAAGGTATAGTGGATTTAATATGCATTAAAAATAACTTTTACATTAAACTTAATGTATTGCGATGATATTATTGCCTTTCTGAAACTTTAAAGAGACTGAGGAAGCTAATAATGTTTATTTATCGATCAAATATGTCGGTTTTTGGACATTCAGAGCAAAAAATGTCTTCCACTATACACCATTGCGTATACTGCGTCAAATCGAATGTGCTTACAAAGCTTGGAGCGTAGAATACACACTTTCGCTCTGTCTCCAGTCGCCTCCCTTTACTACACATACGTTTGTTGCATGTTCTTCTGTAGGAAACTTAAAATTATTGGTTTATATGATTCTAAGATAAAATAATAGATAGAAGGTAATTTTCTGATCAGTGGTCAGAGACACTGTTTAGGCTAGCGTTGGACAAACAGTGCCCGTCAGTTAGAGGATAATGATGATAACTTTCTCATCAGAATGCTATAAATGAAGTACACCTGCTGATGCTGCTCGCACAGTTTCAATAAATACAGTTCATTGCCAAGGAAGCAGTTTCTGCTTGCGTTGCAGATAACGTTACTTCAATTTCACCTGATTTACAAAGTTTAAAGCGCATCGGCTGGTGCTTGACGCAATTTATGTTAGCCAAGCATAGGCTAAGTATATACTTCTACGTAACCCATACTCTGTTACCGATTCGGACCGGTACAATTCGAACGTACCCGGCAGACTTCTGAATCTGTGAAATAGCTGCTACAAGCATCGACCTGGCTTTGATTTAACAAACTCCTGCAGGTTATTATGAAAAATTCCTGCTCAAATTATGTGCCCTACTTACGTTTCACATGGCAAATTGCTTAGTTAATCACTTTTTTTGCTTGGTTGTATTGGAGCTTGATCATTGTAATATATATATTACATATGTTTAGATTACAGGATGGAACAAAAAACGTGGAAAATTGCTAACAAAATTTTTAAACCGGAGTTCCGGTTTAAAGATTTTGTTTGAAATTTTCCACATTTTTTGCTTCATCTGTGATCCAAATATATATATGTAATATATATTATATAATGATCAAGCTCCAATACAACCAAGCAAAAGAAAAAATTAACTAAGCACTTTGCTGTACGAAAAGTAAGTAGGGCACATAATTTCAGTAGGAATTTTTCATAATAACTTGCAGGAGTTTGTTAACGACTCAAAGAAAGGTCGATGCTTGTAGCAGCTATTTTACACATTCAGAAGTTTGAGGAGTACGTTCGAATTAAACCGGTCCAACTCGGTAACAGAGTATGGCTTACGCAGAAGTACTTAGGGTATGCTTGGCTAATAGAATTGCGTCAACCACCAGCCATTGCGCTTGTAAACTTGATAAATCAATCTAAATTGAAGTAAACTAACGTTACCTGCAACGCAGCCAGAAACTGCTTTCTTGGCAATGAACTGTATTTATTGAAACTGTGCGAGCGACATCACAGTTTGTCTCATGTATAGCATTCTTATTAGAAAGTTATCATCTAACTGATGGGCACTGTTTGTCCAACGGTAGCCTAAACAGTGTGTCTGAGCACTGATGAGAAAATTACCTTCTATTTTTCTCTTAGAATCATATAACCAATAATAAACGTATGTGTAATAAAGGGAGGCGACTGGATAGAGAGCGAATGTGTGTATTCTACGCTCCAAGCTTTGTAAGCACATTCAATTTGACCTAGTATACGCAATTGTGTATAGTGAAAGGCATTTTTTGCAATGGGTGTGCAAAAACCGACATATTTATAGATAAATAAACATTATTAGCTTCCTCAGTCTCTTCAAAGTTTTAGAAAGGCAATAATGCCATCGCAATACATTCAGTTTAATTTAAAAGTTATTTTTAATGCATTTTAAATCCACTATATATACCTTCATTTCTTCCTTCATCTGCTTTACTATATATAAATTTCGAAGACCAGGTTCAGTTTCCGGATCCGGTTTAATGGACGGTTCCGGTTATTCCCTTATATATATGTACATCAGTAGCTTGTTTTATCGCCAAGATGGTGGATTCTGGCGTTTTCAATATATACGTAATTTACAGAGATGTACATAGCCTTATTTATATTGAGTATTAAATAAAAATAACTGTGACTTGCTCTATGAAATGAGGCGTAAACATCTACTATATACATAGCTTCAGCGGCTGCGGAATTACCATTTTTGTGTATGTTGGGTTCCATGGGGCCATTGAAAAACCCTTGTTGATCTAGCCCTCCAATGTAAATAATGATACCAGCACACCATTTGTAGAAAATAGAGGATGAATGGTTTTAAAAAATGAGATCAAAGCACTTATATATACAGCTCGAGCGGTTGTGGAAATATTACCATTTTTGTGTATTTTGGGTTCCATGGACCCATAGAAAAAGCCTTTTGACCCAATCCTGCAGCGTAAATGATGAAAATAACAGCACACCATTCGCAGCTACATAGAAGAATGAATTGTTTTACAAAATGAGACCAAAACGCCAATATATATACCTCGAGTTGTCGTGAAGATATGGTCATTTTTGGGTATCTTTGGTCTCATGGGCCATTCTAGAAACCGTTTTGACCTAAATCCAACAACCTGATAGAACCGCGTAGCAAAACATATAGCGGTGTCATAGGCGCTTACTTGCTGTACAAAATGGGCCCAATTTCACTTAGATATCTACTCCGGTTGCCGAGTTATAATAAGTAATGTGATTTTTGGACTTCTTTGGGACTCTAACTGAGAACCTTTGGCCCAATTTTTCGAGGAAAAGATGCTGGAATGGGTTTTCGTGCCTAACTGTTGACGCAAATCAATCCGCCCTGCCGAAGTTGAGTTATGCGTGTCACCCTAAAATCCCAACAACGGACACTGTTACGTCTAGTAAGAACTCTTCGCCTCGCTCGTTTCACTCAATCAGAATTCAATAACGACTACGTACCTATATATATGTACATGGTCAACACAATGCTCTCGAATCTACATTGGGCTCTTTTTTCGATAAAAATTTTGTCAGGGTGCATGAATCTGAGGGCTCCCGATTTTCTCAGGGGGAATTTCGCCAAGAGAAAAACGGTTACAAAACGAAATCGTTAGTTTGTGTCGCCAGGTATAATTTTGGTACTTTGGAGAATACCGTTATGTGCCGTTATTTTGAAAACATGCCAATAACATCATGCCATTACAAATGAGTTTGACATTGGGTTTCAACCCACATGGGTTTTTTACCACGAGAAAAACTAATATTCCAAATTTCATGTTTTTTCCAATTCTTTTGTGAATTTGTGTTAGTATAGCGCATTTTATACATGCGTGGGGTTTGGATAAAAACTTTGTTATCACTCCTGGATCTCTTCAACAACTAAAATTAGGGACTTGTCTCATCGCCAAGAAAGTTAATTCTGAGCGTAAATAGCTACGTATATAGATAGACCGTTGCTTTCTAAATATACGTAATAAGCCCAGGCGACTGAATCGCCGTAGTCGTTGAAGAGTTATGACGAACATAGTATGTTCAAGTTTCCAAGGGCCTGTTTAAAACCCATCTTGATCCAGCCTTGTCTGGCAGGTAAAGTTAATGGCATACTATGCATAGCTATTTAGAGCTTTACTTTCAGAAAAAAAACGAGCCTAACCTCAGCCGAATCGCGCTAATCGTCGCGGACATATGACCAATTTAGTGTGTTCGGGATCCAAACCTGTCTGTCGGGTGAGGTCAATAGCAGTGTACATTACAAATTAGCAAAGTCTTTATCTCTAAGATAGGCAAAGACGACTTTACAGATCTCAAATGTTATCCTATTTTGTTTACGTAAACCTCTTTCATTCTTTAGTGTGCTGAAAATGTAATAAATCAGGTTCTTCAAGAGGACGCAGTTTTAAGACACCATCGAACAAATGTCAGTGTGCTTACAAGCTGGAAAATCAAATGTATCAGCATTAAATTCGTTGGTTCGATTTATCGAAACAGAAACTGTTAGCGGTAGATTTGTTCTTAGAATATTTTTAGATATAGGCGGAGCTTTGGATAATGTCAGCTTCGAATCGGTTCGCCGAGCGCTTATCAACTTTAAGGTTTAAAAGGTTTTGCTGCAATTCATTATGGAAATTGTATCCAATAGGTACATCGTAGTCAGTACGGGCAATACGTCCCAAACTTATGGTGTTATAGGGGGTTGTCCCCAAGGTGAAATTCTATCTCCAATTCACTGGTCAATTGTTATCAACGGCCACATACTTTAGCTTGTCAACAAGGAAATCCAACCGTCGGGGCATTCAAATGATATGTCAGTTATTCTCACAAGATATAATCACAATAAACTGAGAGTTAGAGCTAACCCTATTTTGAAACAAATTGATTGCTGGTGTAGACACAAGTCTAGTAGTGTAGTCTTAATGTTCGAGCTGAAAAAACTTGTATATGCTCTTGTCTCGTAAGCGCACGACTGCTCGTCTGCCATCTGTTAGGTTGCGAAACGCAGTCAAATCTGTGATTAAGTTTCTAGGTGTCATAATTGATGCTAAGCTTAGATGGTCTTCCCATATTAGATCTGTGCATAAAAAAACTCGCGTCAGTTTTATGACATGTCGACGACCTATTAGTTCAATTTGGACTGTCGGGCTGGTGTATTGTTATGGATGTATAAAAGTATGGGTATTGCTGCAGTTCTGTACGCTTGTATTGTTAGGTGGCACAGGACTAGGCTTAAATGAGTCCAGAGACTCTTAACCAGCATTCAGCGTCTCTGTCTTGTGTATGGTAGCATGACGTCTACTGCCACATGTGCCATGGAAGTGTTGTTGCATGTGCGTCCTGTCGTTTGGAGGTTTGCTGTACTGCAATTGTTTGGTATTAACTACCTAAGACCATCGATTGCTGGACTGATTACAGTAATTCACCAGGTCATCTTTTCATCGATACTTTTGCTACCTGTCGCGTTCCGTCTACTTGTTTGCCAAGTGATGTTATTAGCAGGATTTTTGTTAAACCTAGACGATAGAAGCCTCATATATCTGATGATGGTTTCGTGTATTCTAAAGCTGATCTCGTCTGTTTTACCGACGGCTCACGTATGCTCAACCAACTTAGTGACAGAGCAGGTCTTGGATGTGGAATTTTCATATCAGATATGACCTCTATATCTAGAAATTAATTGATGCATAAAACAGATTAAAGGTATTTTAAAGTTCGTCAACACAACAGAAAAATGCAACAGTAGCGATGGCCTAAAGCAAGACTTCGTGGATCAGCGCTTAAATATCTCTCACCCAAAACCACGAGGGAGAGCCGGTGTGTCATGTTTGGAAACCCTGGTTGTTATATGTGGCGGCACATATACAATAGTTATAGCATTACTTGGGCAATGTAGAATTCCTGGCGGCAGAATGAGGCATATGTAATGGTGTAATCGGTTTCAATAGCGGGATCAGGTTGATTGGGGTTGGTGCTGCAGCAATGATCCCAATCAGCGAGTGAGAAGCAACAGTACTAAGCTTATTTAGATCCCCTGATGTGTACCAATTTTTGTGTGAAATTCATACATTTGAAGACTGGCTAGCCAAGTTCATTTGGTTGTTTATTCACAGTCGTTTCAGACTTGCGGAGCTAGTCGAGTTTGAAGCGGAGCAATACTTGAAGCAGGATCCTGATCCGCTGGACGACAGGCATCCAAGTTAGTCACATTTATGGATTAATCGATGTAAATATCTTTTTGGTGAAATCAGAAGTAGTTTGTTTTATTCAACCACGAACTTTACAGCAGCCTATATATTACTTAGTTCTTCACACAGTTAGACTTTACTAATTGTCTGTAAATTTAGTTTTGTTTGTTTGCAATATTATCTACCAGGTCGGGAGTCACCCCGTTTCAAAATTCCTAAGAGCATCGAACCGGAGCCAGACTGAGGAGATGCTCAAATCGAGTGGAGGCCCCTCCCACTTAGCAAAAACCAGCCAACTACACTAATAACATGTTTCTGAATTTGAAGAATTTTCTGTATTTCAGGTCGTATATTGCCCAGAGCTGTTTACGGCAGATTGCTGAAGGAAATTTCGCATGTGGATCACGACGACGACGAAGATGATTGTTTTATGGATAAGGTAAGCTTTACCGATGGTGTTTTGCCTCCCAGACTGGCGCAAGCGGGTAACGCTCGCCCCTTCGGGGCGATACGGCAAAAGAGCACCGGGGCCTGTGAAAAAGGGGAACGAAGTCGACGAAAGCCGAAATCGGATGAACCTCTCACAGGACGACGGAGTGGCCGGAACTCAGCCACATTTCGGCGCCTCCCTAAACAATTTATTGGCGAGGGCCCTCTGTGGTCCGTCCCTGTCTTTTTTGGTAAATGCTGTACCAGACGTGTGACGTGTCTGGTGCGAATTCATATGACCTAAGTTAAAAACCCATTAAAGTGAATTTGTCAAAATTTGGGGGGGAACGATGTAATTATGGGGATATTTCAATCCATTAAACACATTGATTTCATTGTTTTAACCCCACATTGCATGAGTTATTAACGTGGAGGGACGATACCGGAGGAAAATTAGTAAATTTGGGCACCAAAATAGTCGCATTCTTCTACTTATTCGATATAATTGTATATGCAGGCCATTAGAAACTGTCTATAAGGTTTCGTTGTTGCTGAATATGGTAAAAGCAAATTTATCTGAGTGGTATGCATCAAACAAGGAAAGTGTGTGGGTTCTACAATGTAAACATTGCTTCTAAAATTGATATTTTTCGTAAAAATTGTGATTTATAAATTTCAAAAGTTTTGCTGTAAGAATACGTTTAATGTAGGTAATTCTGGTAGAAATGGTGATCATTCGTAGATTAGCCTATAAGTAGGGTTAGCCTTTACCTGATTTTTTGGCATGCGTGCTGTTTTATTGGCCCGCGAGTGTAATGTGGACATGTTTCCTGCTTTTGTTATGCAGAATATAGTTTGCATAAACTGTATCGTACCGAATATCATTTTTCTTTGGATGTGCACTTACATCAAGAAACTAGCTAATTTAATTGTAGACATTGCTATATTATACATAAGTGTAATGTAGTTTTATAGACTGATTGTTTTATACACTGTTACAGCAACAATTCCGAGACCTTAACGTTTTATTGTAGTGTCGCCATATACGTGAATTCACACATATATATGCTAGCGTGTACTTGTATGATATTTACAGCTTACATTAATAATATAATAAACCTAGTCCCTCGAAATGGTGGGCTTTTAGGTATTTCGGCTTCTCCAAAGTGCCAAATTATACCGTGGTACTAGCATTTTCGAACTGGGTTTAACAGAAAATACCTGGGTGCGATTCCACCGGTTCATCTGGAAGTCTCGCAGTTGAACTGTATGATCATTAGGTAACTGTCAGGAACGCCCAATGCGTAACTTAACGATTGACTGCAATTATGCATACTGCAAGTGTGTGCTAAGTGAAACTTTTAGCAATTTTTCATTTAGACTGAAAAATTTGGTGATATTTTAGCCTTTCTCAAACTGTTTGCTAATTTTGAGTCACACAGGAAAGAATGGCGGGGGTGGCGCAACCTTTACATGGGGTCATGAACTGGGGAATCATGGGAAGAGATAGATATACATGGGATGCGCAATTTTTCGCATCTTTGTGTTTTGAGCAGTCATTATAAATTTCTAGGAAACCCTGTTTCTTTTCCTGCAGTTTTTAAATTTTTCGATTTGCATACTTCATTTTAGTTTTTCGTTATTGAGGGGAGCAAAGCGATGCGTTTTTGTTCTCGTCAGAGGGGAAAATTTTGGCACCGTCTGTCCGTCCGTCCGTTGAACTCCTCAATAGCTACTGGGCCGATTTTAAAAAAAACTTGTTTTTGTTTGAAAGGCCTTATCGGACAGGTGCAAAACATATAGATTTTGTCAAAATTTGCTTTAGTTAATTAGTGATTACCTGATTAGTTAAGCTTGTTAGCCTATTTTTATCAAAAAAACGCAAAATTTTCAATAAATAATTAGTGTAAAGCTATTATTTTGGTGCATATACTACATCTCGCCGTGGTGATTGTGAATCTGGTGCTTATTAACTATTCGAGGAAGTTAAAACACGTTAATTAGTTAATTAATTACCTAATTACTAATTAATTGTTAATTAGCTATTTTTTGAAAATTTTCAAAGTGCTCAAAAATTAAAAATAAATTGCACCCGGGGGATTTCTATGTCGCTGATCACGAATATGACATTTTTGAAGCTTTAAAACTTTGCCGTATATGTTATTTAGTTGATTAATTAACTAACTAATTAGGTAATTTTATGCAAATTTTAGCATCACTTCAAAATTGCTCATTTGTTTATCGTTTTCGATGTCGCTGATTTTGAATATGTGGTTTTTAAAGCTCTATGATTTTATCATGACTGCTAATTACATAAGTAATTGAATTCGGAAATCGAAAATTCTCGCTAGACCGTACTATGGTGAAAAAGATTGGCATCCGTTTATTTTTTCTCTGTAAACAGGACTTCGTTATCTCAACGTAAACCGATATGGAGTGTGAGGGCTCATATGAAAGCTACTATACTCTAGATGTGCTTTTGGAGGTTTTATTCCGATTCGACACACCCAAGTTCCACCACAGGGTGTGAAAGGGGTACCCAGGGGTACATGGCTAAAATAGGCCATTTTTGGGACATGATTGCTCATAACTCGGCAACCCTTGAGCCGATTTGAATCATTTTGATATCAAAATATGTGCCCTACGAAGCTTTATTTATGAGTATATAAATTGTTTTGATCGGTTCCCTATGGGGCATGACGGAATTTAGAAAATGGTCAAATTTCCAAAATTTTGGTCATACTTTGTCGATGTGTAGCTATGTAACCACTCAAGCGATTCGAACGAAATTTGGTGTATGGATAGAGCTACTACCGGGTTACCTGTAAGTGTCAATTGGTATTTGGGTCCAAATTTGGGCCCGACGCCATATATAGTCATCTAAAACTTGTGTTCGTCATTCTAAAACTTGGTAATTATGACATTACCACTTACCACTTCTAACGTTATATTAGTAGATTTGTGGCTCAAAATAAGGTCATATGGGTTTTGTTGGGTGCTGATTTAGAATTTTCACTGTATTTAAACGTATCTATTCTTTTAGAGGTAGTTATATCAATGGGTGAGACAAAGTATGTGGTGCGAAAGGGACGAGTTTCATACGGTCTGTAGCAAATTGTGTTTATGTTTTCTGTGCAACTGTGCTTTTGTTAAGATTCTTATATATAAATCGATTACATACATATGGCAGAGTTAACCCTCGTAGAGTGCGTATATATTAGATATCTGACAATCAGTTTTACTGTATTTATGCCTTATTGCACACCAGATTAATAAATATTTTTTGGTGACTTATATCTTTGTTTCGTAATAGGAATATATTTTTAATGAGTTGTTCCACTGTATGTTAACGTTACAGTTTCTCATTTCTCCGAATTCATACACTTGGCATGTCGCCAAGGTTTTAGTTAATTAGCTAATTAGTTGATGTTACTAATTAGCTAATTTTTTAGCTAGCGAGCTTTTTGTGTGGTGGATTTGACATCAATTGAGTAAAATGTTGATGCTATAAATTGTTTAAATAGTTAGTTGAAACACATGTACACTCAAATAGGATACCAAATACTGTTGTTACGCTCACTTTTTGTAATTTATTACGGTTACTAGTATATTATGTTTTAGCTAATTATTACGTATGCTCAAAACCAAAGCATTGAATATTTGGAGCGTACTGAAGCCGCGTTTCGATTGCTATTAAATATGCTACCCGGTCTTGATGTCAACGCAATATTTACGGATAACGTAAGTTGGTTACTACATCATTGACAAAGTTTTTTTATGCTCGGAATAAACTTATTCCTTTATGACACTGTATCGTAGTTTTTTGCAAGAAGCGCAACCCCCAAAACCGCCGAGCCGACCTATAAGTGCATCCCCGAAATGAAGAGCCCATAGATTTTCTCTCCCCTCTAGAGATTTTTACCCATGGATTTTTCTGTCATTTTCCAGCTCACATGTTTTTTGTGATTCGATTTGGCTATATATCGTGCATCGTAGCATGTAAGGTCTCTGTTATGTTGTTGTATATGTATTCTGTCATTCTTACTGTAGTACTGTGCAACATCATTGCAGCAAGTGGAGTATTGTTCGGCATTACAAAATTGACCTCGGTGGTCGGCTCAAACCCGTGGGAACCCTTCGCCCAGTATTGTGGGCGTAATGAAGCCCTGGGTATGTAATTTATCCGAAACTTCGCTATTGGTGTACCTGCTCTTAACTATATGAAATGAAGGTGAAAATATTTTATTTATCCATTGAATTATTAGCACATATATAATCATATATTTATCAACTGTGTATATAATTTACATGGAGGATATTCGCCGGCGTAAAGCTTGTTAAAACAGGGACAGTGATGGTTTTTGTACAGGTTATGCTTTTTCTGCCTGTCATTATATTGTGAGCCATCTCATATGTATTGATAGAAAAACTGCATTTTGTTCTCGTGGTATTTGGGTTTATAGTTGACACAGAGATCTAAATGTTAAGTATGGCTCAGTTTTGCACTATTTAGTAACGCGTCGTGTATGCGTTAAATAGATATATGGATAGATAGATTTAGGTTGATATATATAATAAACGGGTTAGAAAAGGGTGCTTAGACTATGGAGCCCATTTCACAAACCCAACCAATTATGTAATACCCCTGTATAGCCTTGTTAGCTTGCCATACAAGTACGGTAAATATGTGTATGCGTTAGTATTATGTTATTGCATGATAGACTATGTACTGTTCGAACATGCAACTATAACACATGACAGCAAATATTGCAAATTGATTGACGTCTCACCCTGTATACCAGCGCTTATAGCTGATACCAGTCTTCGAATTTTCAACCAGGATTACGCTAAATATTGTGTTACTGGCCGGATTTGAGAAACAGTAAATGATAACTAAGCTAAAGAAGCAGTGTGATAGAATTGTTGTCATTACCAGCACCGAAGAAAACTAATGTCATGTTATTCTCCTACCTAGGAATAAAGGTCCAGGTTTTGGACCACATTGGCGATTTCTGCTGCCTTTTTCGGGGATTAACGGTACCGATATGATAAGCTTTTGCCTTGGATTTAAGCTAGAGGTACTTACACAGAGGAAGACGCTGATCAAGTTTGCTCACTCTGATGTAACCACGCCATGGAGCATATTGGCTTCGAAGTTGTGGTATTGAATTTTACTTTTTTGGAAGCGTTACAGGGTAGACATTGCAGTCGTAAAACAGTGAAACCAACGGGGCTAACGTATTAAACACTATAAGCCCTTTACTTATCGACAGCCGGGAAGTCATTTTTCAGGCTAAACTCTTGTAAATTTCACTTTTTCTATACATTTATTAATTTAGTCCCGTTGATCAAAAGTGGCTGATCTGACAACACTGCGTAGCATCAAAGATCTTTGTGGGGGATACGTTCAATTCCTTTATGCGTTCAATTGACGTCAGTTTTCCTCAAATTTTTTGTTATAACAAATTTGTGGTTTTCTGAATGACTAACAGGTTTTACGTAGAGGAACAAAAAGTTCGAAAACTCATACATGAGTTATGCTACGCACGACAGAAAAAATATTATCGCGCGGTTAGCCACTGTTAGAGGTCAGTTGCACGGTCTCAGCTGTACGAAACACTTGAGCGATATATAGCTAATCAACAATCGCGACTTATAAAGGAATTTTCAAGTCAACTTGGCTGTTTGGTATATCAGAAAATGTCGACAGAGATTGGATTCGAGCCCACCTCTGTCTGCAACATTTAGCCGAGTTGCCTCCTAACTTGTCGGCAATATCATCTTTGCACATAGTACGTTCTGTTTTAGGATGGCTTGGTTGATGTTTTGGTTTATTGGGTTAAATCTAGTGAGGAGCCGATTCGTTCATATGCTGTGGGCATGCTTGCTGCTGCAATGGAGGTGTCCGAAATTTGCGCCGATTCTCGAGAACACAATTCTGTTCTGGTTTGTGCGCACTTTTGTGCATCTATGTATAAATACTAAAAAAATTAGTCCACTCTTACTTTGTAGTGTATCGTTGTTTTTGTAAATTCGCTGGCGGCTTCCAGAATCAGTATTTCTGCATGTATATACACGTAGAATACGTCTGTATTTGATGTTCATCATGTGCCACACCAAAAACTCGTATAGTTCATAAACTTGACGTAATGTCGAAGTGATTGTGCAAGATCAGTCAGCAGTAAACAGTTATCGGTTTTTGGCTTGGTGATTTTGTAATTTAAAATAGCTTTATGCAAGAATCAATTGGTGCAGTTCGTCGCTAGAAAACAAAAATTTTAGTTGGCCGAACTGAATTGTTTATGGCGTCAAATTATAGCAATCATCGTGTAAACCTGGAAAATAATAATTTTTTTGCTATTACGCGGAGTAACATTTAGTTAGTCTCTTAAATTTACAAAATAATTTGTTTATTGTGACTTGATGGTTTAAATTGTTTTTGGTTCCGATTCTTTTGAGTTTCAATAGATTGTTATGGAATCGAGCTTCAGATCTTAATTTTGAAGTATTTTGTTTTTCGAATTTTATCGATTAAATTAAATGCAACACTTCAACATTGGATATTCAAAAATACTACTGCAGGCGAAGATGTCTAATCCAAGTTCATTTCATACTGTAAGTTATGGAACGCATACCTTAACGAGTTTAAATCTCAAATGTGGCTTGTTTTAGAGACATCTAATTTTTATTGGAAGAGTTTATCTAGATATTCGGTTGCAAGTAAGATCGAGATAAACCGGGGTATGTTAAAGTTGACAGTAAAGTGCATTATGCCGCGAAAGTTATTCTTTGCCACATCTTACAGTAACGGTTTTGTTTTGCTGTCAAATTTCAAAGTATACCAGTTGAAGAAATCGGATCTGACAAAAATTATTGGTTATATTTCCAGCTCACCACAAATTTAAATTCATTACTGAGTCTATACTATGTTTTAACACGTAGGTGTATAAGCGGCCGTAAAGCAATGTTTCTCTCTCCCCACCAGCAGAGAATAAATTGGATTCAAGTTTTCGGCGAAAGTTTGGTAAGTATGCATTTCTGAAATATTTTAGGTACCGACGTTATTGAATCGCCTTACGCAATATAAATGTCAAATGGTCGAATGTAGCAGCGACCAGGAAAGTGGTGTCAACAACGTTGCTGCAGGAACTCAGCGTGTCGTATCCGGCGGAAACAACAGGAGTGGGAGCTCGGCCGAAATAACTGGCAGTTCCATGGAGTCGGCTATAGTTCGGACAGCACCAAACGGCGAGGCTTCTCGAACTAACAATAATAATAGTAATTCATCGTCATTAAACTGTTCAGACGTTCCGCGAAATGGGGTCACATATTGTTGTGTTAATAATTTTCAAACTAATGACGATACTTCTGAACTATCTGTGGCATCTGAAATGACCAACGCTGTTTCGTCGATGCATAGAGCGATCGATTTCAGCCAGTTGGAGTCGGAAAAGTGTATGTTAATAAATAACTATTTGTCGATAATGTATTGCTATTTATATCGCTTTTAAGTTGAATCGATCGTAGTGATGTCTAAACGGCTGGATTGCGATCATCCAAACAAGTCCCGCTATATGTCTGTGACACTTTTTTGTTTGGTAGCTTTTGGACGATCGCATGTCTCTGTCTTTTAGTAGGCTCTGGCCGATCTCTGGTATCCGCCTCTTAATTACCAAAATCTCCAACCATCACAAATTTCCACTTTATTCTGAATGAATTAGCGTTATCTATAAATTGAAATAGCGACAACTACTAATTTAAAACTATTCTCTAAACAGTCTTGTTCATCTACTTAGTATCAGCCTATACCACAAATATTGGTGCAAAAACATCTTATCAAACAAAAATGTTTGCATATATCTCAAATCCGTAATACATCATAAAATGAGTTCTAGTAATGAATGGCAAATGCTGGTATGCAGTCTTTGACGGTTAAATAAAGTTTGAAATTTTGGGATGTGATTTTCCATATCCGGTTTATCTGGATATTCGGCTAACCGATATATACCATAATTCTCCGCGAATATCCGGATATGGTGTCCCATATCACTGTCCATCACTAATAAATTGTAACTTAACCCCGAGCAAGGCATTATGGTCACTATTTTACCATAACAACCAAAATTAGCTTTCAAATTTCAATAATGAGAGTTAGAAGACATCCGCGAACATAGATTGATTGGTGTATCGACGTTATGCTTAGAAAACTTCTTGGACATTTCTGCCCATCCGTAGGAGTTCTGAAGCTGTTGTGGCTTCGCACGAACATCATGGGAACCACTATGTTATATTTTTAAATAACACAGACAATCCGCCTAGATACGTGGTACTATTTTGTTAGTCATAATTATTATAAGCTACGCGTTATATCATACCCAAGGTTTACATGTGTAATTGATATAGTTCTTTGTGGTTGTTCCAGCAATGTGTTTGAAAGAGTCCGTTCACTGTCAAGACTAGCGAAGAACAGGTATGTGGATGACTGTATCGCCACATGCCACTAAATTTTTACAAATTTCAACTTCAAAGACCGTATAATACTGCACTTTGTCATTCACTATTGCTGCTCTGCTTTATGATGTTAAACTTTGAGATATAAATTCGGTCAGAAATGTACATCTGGGTTATTTTTGGTAGTTATGGGATCGAATTTTGTAATCAAGCGCGGCGGAGCCAATCTAGGGCTGGGCTTGGACAAAAGGTAGTCAAATGACGCCGACTGGCAAGTTTGGTTTACACGGTCCAAACACCTGAATTTGACACAAAGGTGGAAATTTGTAGCATTTTGGGTACACTGGTACTTCCGATTGGGTACCAGAGAACCACTGGATCGCAAATAGATCCCAGAACCTCGAGGTTTGAACAATAAAGAGCACAGTGTCAATCTAAATTAGGTCGAAAACCGTGTCTAAATATCTAAATTCGGTAGACAAGTGTAAACGTTCAATATTTGAAGTGGGTTATTTGTGCTTAAAGCACCATGCTCAGATGTTTTTTTCTAAATGTAGTTAGCATTACGTTGGTTGATTATAACGGCTTACTGTCTATTTTAAGGTCAGGCAAAACCAATGCAGTGAAGTTCCGTTTTAGACTGAAAGGGTCATACATTTGCACATATGTGAGCAAACGGTGGCAGCAGAGGTTGGTGTATTCTATGACAAGCTAAACAAAGAATATGGGTAAAAATGGTAGCTTGTCTAACCGACAACGTGGTGAATTCGGAGTGTTAAAAATGTAATTTAGAGAGACGTACACAGCTATGTTGAGGATTAAATTATAAATGCGCCTCTGAATATCAGCCACGTTGATTGAATAGTTGAGAAGGTATACCCGATTATTGTGCTCATAATACAAAACACCTATATAGGTCTAGCTGTTGATGAGATATTTTCATTTTCGTGTCTTTTGGATACCAAGGGCCCATTGAAAAACCCGTTGTAATCCAAACCATCATCCTAAGGAAACTGGATAACAAAGCATTATATACAGCTTTATCGAGGCTTTTAAAATAAGCATTTTGCTTTACAAAATGAGCCAACTTTGGCTGAGATATCTACACCGATTGTCGAGTTACAGTAAGTAAGGTGTTTTTTGGCCCCTTCAGCATCCGACACGAGTCCATTTGGCCCATTTTTTTCGTGGTTAAGATATTGGAATCCGCTTCTCCCATTAACTAATGGGTACAAATAGATATTTGGTAAGATAGAGCGTTGAAATGAGCTATTGCGCCAATCTGTCCGCACAACCAAATGTGATTATGCCTGTAACCCTAAAAACCCAGTAACGGACATATTTCACAACTGTAACCAGGGTTTTTTCTGCATATCCAATTGGCTAAAACCACCAAAATTTTTTAGTCAATCCAAAAATCTTTTAGCCAAATTCCCAGAATTTGCGTGTTGCATATCAGAGCTATTTGCACTGGAAAAAGTTGAGAACGGTTGTAATGTTATGGCGCCAAGTGCCAGAAACAGGTATATACACTATATAAATGTATAATCAGTGGTTCATTTTCATTTTTCATGTTCATTAAACAGGAACTCAGTATACTTAGTATTACGCTAGCATACGAGTGAGATATTTTCATGTTTTATTTGCATTATGGAAAGTTTTGAAAAGTACTTGGTGGATGTTAACAACTTTGCTTATCAATTTTTTTAAGTTTTGATAAAAAAGGCGACTGACAGCTAAAGAATTAGCTAAAAAATAAATACTGACTGTCACGGTTAGTAAAAATAATCCTTCGCTTCGCTAATTTCGCGCAACTTAGATTCAGAATTCAATAAATTGATAAAGGCCCCACTGGATGATACGGTGCTTGTGAATGCTGCCATAGTCATATCGTCAGTTTCTGGCAATACAAATACCGAAAATTTTTAGTGTCAGGTGTCACGCATATGCTAGGGAGTATATGTATTTTCTGCCACGTAATAGTGGCCTTATGTTTTACCCATACCACCTTTAAAGTGTCTGGGGAACCCAACGCGGGTGTGGCCGCTGTCGGCAAGAAATTCGGTTTACTCTTATAACAGTAGGGCCTCCAACTTCAATTGTGGGATGGTTTGAAAATGCAGACATACTACAGCTAACTGGTTTACAATCAATATTTAATAACGCATACCACACATTACATAGCTTGCGTGTAATTTAACGAATTTCGTTTAATAGAAGATCGATCGATTGGGCTATCGTTCGATTTTTTGTACCTAATTCTGATTGTAACTATACTTATTAACATTTAAGAGAGAAATCTACTATTTTTGTCGCGCTTAAAACTCTCTTATGAGGGCTTGAACTATGGGAAGTCAAAAATAACTTTCATGAGGCCAAAATACCTGGTGGTTGGAAACCAAGCTGTTCCCTTGGTCGCACATCAGTTGAAGCGATACAATAACCGGTCAGAAAAGTTAGTTGTTGCCAAACGATATATTATATTTGCCAGTAAGTCAGACTATCTTATATTAGTAACAGGTCTCACAATGTAATGACAGAGTTAGTTGACATGTTTTGTATGTTTTAGCAGCTGAGTTGTGCAATAACAGATCTCCAAAGTTGCCGGAGACTAACGCAACATCCAAAGCGAAAGGTACTGCTTGGATGTCCACACCGATAGTTCCAACAACAACTGCCTGTAACGGTGCCGGTCCATCCATAATTCCAACCGAAAATATTCGTGTTCGACGGCCATCAGGAAGCGTTATTGATCCGCCAGGTAATTTGGTATTTCATTAATGAAACGAATGCTTGCTCGTAAGAACATTGAAAAATAATCGTTTGTCTTGTTATCTTTGGCATATTTAATACAAAAAAATTTATCGTTTCAAGATTGTGATATTTGTAATAAAAATTTCATTGTTTTGAAGACTAGCAACGTATTTGCCGCACTGAGTGATACTTTAGTCATACGCCAGCGAACAGCGGACATGATGTTGGTAATGATTATGTAACGGTATGCTTACTCTTCATGCTTCCTTTGCTTACTATGTTCATACTTTCTTCTAATTATACTGGACTTTATTGCCACGGCCGAAATTTGGTAGAGGCTATCGTGATAGGTGTTGTATGAGGCAGACAGTTCGAAAGGCCGATTTATAAAATAAATGTTAGTCATGTCAGCTCTGAAAAAGTTGATAGCCATGTCAACTCTGAAAAGTTCTAAGTAATACGGAACCATTTTTTTCAAAACGGATCTTTGTTCGAGATCCTGGCATGTTCATAGGTAGGAGGTTGAGAGCACTCACTTCCCCAACCACTGTGGAACTCCATGTTTACCTTACTAAATACAATATTAATGTCCTTAAATTTGTGTCTTCTGCATGCCAATATTTTAAACATTAATTACTGCTATATCTAGTGCTCAAACGCTAAAATAAATTCTTGTGTTATAAAATATATATTTTGTATGATAGATAAAATACCTGAAAATATGGTAATATGTAGTGTATAGAAACATTTTTGTTCCTCCACCTTTAAATTTGCCGCGAGAATAAACACGGCCTCCCAAAAGAAGCACTACTATTGGAAGGCTGTGGACAAGCATCTATTGGCTCATAACCTGACAGTGATTTCTGGCTAAGAGTGTAATTGTAATAGCTGACTGCAGAGGTGCTTTGTCGTTTATAACTTTTGTTAAGGACGATCGATCTTTTGTAATAAAGGCTATAGTCGATCAATCATTAGTAACTCTGGCCTCTCCACAGCCTTGAGAAAAGTAGGGGGAAACTTCGGGGGGGGGCTTGTTTATTCTCGGGCAAAAATTAAAAGTTTAGGGATACATTTTGCTTAGAAATACTACATATTTCCATATTATCATGTATTTTTACTACCGTGAATGTATTTTCTAGCTAAAAAACGATATTTTAACATTATAAATAGTGGTAATTAATGTTTAAAAAGCAATTTGTAAACAAAAAACATGAATTTTTAGACATAAAAAATTTGGAATTAGTTGAACATTGGGTTTTGACCGAGTGGGGGGCGGGCATGGGGGAAAATTTCACGAACATGGGAGGGGTCCCCCCAATCGGGACAGGCCAGGTAACATATGTACTCATTCCGTGAGCGCAGCATAAGTCGATCTTTGATTTACTCAGCCTACTTTTTATAGAATTTAATTTTTGGTTGTATTTGGGGTAATTTAATATTTAATATAAAATTTAATATAAATTTGGCCCCAAATATGATAGGAAGTTAAGCTGATAACACTATTTAGATTAAGGCTTAGAATTGGGGTCAAATCTCCCCAAAAGTGCTGAATAATCACTCTAACGGACCCCAAATTCAAAATTTTATAATTCCAGTATAAAAGCATAGTTGCAATCACTTTGCAGCGTTCAGTACTACTTCGGCAGCGCGGAGTTCGGTCGTTTTACAGACCGACTCCGACGCTTATTGTTTTACTGTTTTGACTCTATCGATCTGCTCTTGCGTTATGGTTTCCCCGACTAGATCTTGCGATGGAATGGACGCGTGATGGACGTCGATTCAAAGAGCCGTGGACGTAAGTGTGGACAGGGATTCATGGGGTAGTCATCGAACCGTAGCGAAGTAGACTAGGAGAGTTGTCGCGATCGGACCGTGTAGTACACATTGACTAGCCGTAAGCTTAAAACTCCATGGATTCCCTGTCCATGCTCCTATTTACCTGTTAGCCCTGCCCGTCCTAGCTTGTCCCGTAGGCACATAGTCGTGGTTAGCCGATCACACCGTTTTATTAGATGGCCGAAGTCCTACTGAACCTCCCTCGGTCAATGAGTTAGGACACAAACAAACGCGACACTCGCGTCAAGATGCAATTTTAAATGATTCCCTGACTCGAGTTAGAAATGTATTCTCTGAGCTGACCGAGGTTAAACAAAACATTTCTGGTTGAAAATTTTATTGGAGAACTCCGATTCATCCATGGTCACGCAAGCTTTGTTTGGCATTTATCAAAACTTGTTTTAGAGATTTTATATGTTTTCGATTTCTTTGGACGCAAATCCGTCCATCTGCTTTTGACGCTTTGTTAGTATGGATTCATCAGTGTTTTTGGACTAATTAACTTTAGGAACCCAATCAAAATTTTGCTAATGATGCAGTAGTGATGTAGGCTTCATTTGCACGCGGAAGAGTTGTATTAAACCACAAGCAAACATGTGGATTTAACGCCCCGCGAGCAAGACAGCTCACCTAGGTAGAAAACTTGATATATCTCGGGAACTGTTCCAGGAATTTGATTAAAATTTTACCCGGATCTCGAGAAGGATCCGAACCATTTATTTGATACTTAAAATTCTCAAAAATCGCATCGGAATAACAAACTCGACGACCCTGAAGGGGCTCGCCCCCGCCAAAACATGAAAATTAAAATATCGTAGGATCCACTCCAAGAATTTAGCTTTATCTTTGGCAGTTTCTTGACAATAATGTCTGCTATCGAATATACTTATAAAACCTATCGATTTCATATCGGAACCCTAAACCCGACGACCCTAAAGGGGGTCGCCCCCAGAAAAATATGAAAATCGAAATATCTTAAGTTTTTCTCCAGGAATTTTGCTAACACTTTGGCAGTTTCTTCGTAGTACTATCTACTAACGAATAGGACTCTAAAACGTGTCGATTTCGAGTCGGAACCGTAAATCCGACGGCCTTGAAGAGGTCTAACCTCGCCAAAAATGTAAAATTGAAATATTTTAGGATTCCCTCCAGGAATTTTGTTGAAACTCTCGCTGTTTCTTCGTAGGTATGTCCACTATTGGACATCATTCTAAAACTCAACTTTATCGGGTTGGAATCACAAACCCGACGGCCCGATAGGGGTCCGCCCCCACATAAAACCTCACTTGTTTACAACTTAAAATTCTGTCCAGGAATCTCAATGATTTTTACTGCACAAATAGAGGCCCTTTAGGCCTTCCATTTGAGCGGCAAAGCCGTGTCTCATTCAAAAATTATGGAAATTATGGACCCGGGCAGAGCAAAATCCTCCCAGGGTCGACACAAAGTTCACAGAATTCCCTGCCTTATGCAGTTGTATATACAGCTTTTGGTCTTGCTTTAGCACACATTTTTGCAGCTTTAGTTTCTCTCTGAATACGTAGTGGTAGAGCAGCACGAAAGCCGTCGGAGACTTGAATCTCTGATATACGGCCGCTGCAATGAAAATATCAAATTTGTTTGCAGTGGTGAACTTTTAGAATAACCAAATCGACGATGTCGCTAGATGCGATATCGGGTCTATCGGGTCTTGGCCCGACCGACCAATTTTTGTGAGGACCCTTGACCCGGTCCTAGAAAATCGATACATAAGGTCAAGCCTAGCCAAAATTTCGTAGAGAAAGGCTGGCAAATTAACGAGATATTGAAAGTTATGGATTTTCCCCAGCCCCCAGATAACCGACCACGAAATCTCGGTCGAAAACTGGGAATCCGAGTAATTTAGGAATACAAACGGAAAGAATTACAGTTAGTAAAATTGTTACGGTTGTCCCAACAACCGGGGCCTCCGTTTACCGACTCGCATTGTCGAGCAGAAATCGTCCGAAATACTAGTCCAATTTTAGTACCAAATATAGCTCATTTTGAGAGCTTTTTTCAAATCAAAATAACTTAAGTTTTAGCACCTCTAGAATAGGGCCGATGACCGATGAGGCATCGCTAAACATAGTTCTTGTTCTAGTTGAATTTATCCATACCAAAATACAATCTTAACCCCTGCCCCACACCTCACAGTTGGCATAAGTTTCACATAATGATAACGCACAGCCACTTCCTGGCATTAATTAATTGAACGTAGGACCAATTTGTAGATTGTGTAGTAAGTTAGGAACTCGTTCGAATTTGGCCCTTGCCGCTGCTTACCTGCAATAGTGAACGAATCAGTCGTTCTAAGACAATGACCAACTTTGTCAATTAAGTTGAATACGTCGTAAGTTAGTACAGAAAATTCATCGAACACACCAAGTTTGTTAGCCCGTAGGAACTAAGGATACTCCAGAAAGGCTCATCACTCCGGTAGTGGCCTGCGCGCATGTTTTAGTGTATTGTTTAGTGCCTATAGGATAAATCAACAATATAACTCTATAAAATTAGGAGCTGAACCCAACCGCATATCACTCGAATCATATGCATAACTCGCATAGTAAATTAAGACTTTAATTTAGTATTAGGAAAAGCTTAAAATTCGGTCCCTACCTTAGTCTACCGGGGCCCACGCGGATTTATGATATGTCTACTCGATGATTTTAGCATCACGATAGCCTATATTTGTAGACACGAAAAGTCTATTTTGTGCAGTTAGTTAGATCAGGGATTAGCTGTGATCTAAGACCAAATTCTGCTACTTCTGCCATAGCGCTTGTGAAGTAAATTTGTAACGAATTAGAACCGAAAATTTGTCAGTTATGTCCATACAACCCGCCGAAACTTTTATTTTCTATCACTCGAGAAATAAGCTGATTTTATAGGAAACCAGAACCAAAATTAATTAGTATGTCTTTAGATCCTGTTGAAAATTTCATGGTCACTGTGAGTAGGAAAATTTGGATATCGCACCGTTGTCGCATACTAGGAAAATTCACGAGTCGTATCAACGATTGCCTCCTAAACTTCCGTTTTGTAATTGAGCGGAGTTCGGCTAAGCCGAGCGAAGCGTTTTTATTTTCTGTCTGGGAGTAAAAGGTCGATGTCCGTCCGTTCGTTCGGTCCGACGGATTTCAAGAACCACTGAACGGATTTTAAAAAACTTTTTTTTGTTTGAAAGCCTATCATGTTAGAGTGTGAAACCTGATATTTGGGATTAAAAAATTTTGAGTGGTTAATTAGTAATTAGCTAATTAGTTAATTTTATGCAGCTAAAATAGAGAAGTTTGCAATATTTGTGTTATTTATTGAAATAGAATCGTTTCGATCAAACCATTATAGGGTTTTTGGGTCGAAGAATTCAAATATATATTTTTACCAATGATGAAGCCCTATGCCCTATGCAATGTAGTTACAAGAACATAAAATTGAGTACATTCGTAATGCCACAGCCCAAGCTCCGCTCACAAATGTGGTTCCACTACCGACTTTATATATATGTATGTACCATTTCTCGCTTATACTGTGCCGTATATTCAACCAATCGCTGCCAGTGCTTACTTATCATGTACCATAGTCTCGTGATTAGGATGAGCAAGATGAATTCCCGCGAAAGTCCCATTGTACGCTTTGTCCCGTGTGCCTTGTTTCCTTTCCGCCTTTCGTTTACCTGAACCTGTTGTTTGTCGGAGTACCCTCTTTTAATGTTAGCAATCGTAGTTCCGAGCAAGTAGTTAGTTCAATGGCGCCTCTTTTTATTGATAACTAACCGTATTACTTGCCGTTACTGACTTTTGATCTGACCCACTGTTTTTCATGAGTAAGGTAAGCACAGCTGTCATTGGGAAAATGCTTCACAGTATACGCCGTGATTTGACTCAGCTGTGGGAGTTCCGTGAAAAAGGCGATGACTCCGCAACCCATTCCGTTCGACGCCCTGCTCATTTTCTTATTAGCGTACCATATCAGTGACATAGTGCCTATTGTATTCGCCCGTACAATATGTGTCTGTCTATACCCCCATAATTTTGTGACTCATCAATAAATGCTTAATGGAAACCCAAGTTGTTCAAGTGTTTTACTGACCAGTAGTAGCGATAGGTATTCAAAGGGGTTTGAAATCCGTCACCCCAATCGACGACCCACGTTCAGGTTTGACACGCGCATTGAAGAGGCAAACCTTAGCGTGACTCGCCGGTTCAATTGTGTTATTGTATAAGTACGACTCATGCGACTGACTAACAAGGAAAGAATTCTAAAACTCACGCTGAGCACCCAGAATAGGAAATTTAGACGCACGAATCCGTTAAACGTCTAGGGATTTGTCGGACCCTATTGGGGGCCACTGGCTAAATTAAATGAATTAATCGTTTCGAGAGAGTGGGAATTAGTTTCGATCAAACCTAAATACATAAAATTTTACACTTCCGGGTTAGACGTGGATAGGGAATAGTGGTACGGTCTCTTTGGCGTGTGAGCAGGTGACGGAGCCAACCTCCCTGGGGACCTCAAAGGTAGTACCTCGTACACTACGTGCGCAACCCGTCCGGCAGGATCAGAACACATCCTGTGAAGCGCTCCTGCGGCTTGCTAAGCTCCGTAATTTCTTGGGCCTGACCCGAATAAAAGAAAATTTACCCAACAGGTCCGCTCTTGAAGTCACGATAGCCGGGGTGGTATGGGCATTACGTTTGGGGAAGTGCGTAATGCAGCAGCGTCACGTCGATCTTTTACACAAGTACCAACCATAAAACCCTTTATATGCTTCTCTAGTGCTCAAAAGGTTGGTAAATTTTGAAAACTTTAGATCACAAGTTTCAAGAAAAAATGTAATTTTAGTCATATTTTTTCATATGATATAACCTAGCACTTGCCGTATGTTTGATGCTACCAGATTAAAGCTATTGGTTTCATTGTATATCCAGCCAATATCAGTTGCTCTTAAACTATTCTAGCGATATACTTACAATTAAATTGAATACATAAAATTTTTTGGTTTGCAAAATTTATCATTATTGCCCTCGGAGCTCTGATATTTTTATTGTGTGCCAATGGCTAGCGTTACTTTGTGAACATCGGCTGTAGTGACCCGTGATAGAAGCAAAAATGTTATTGTGATAACTCTATTGTATTGACAACAAAACTGTATTTTCAACCACTGCAATTAAACACAAAAAACGGCAGGATAAAGATTGTTTTTGGTGTTTTTTTCAAGCTTTGAACTGCTGTATTTGGCGTTGGCGTACCCCTTTAATTATGTCTTATCAGCATTTATGAGTAAAATTTCATTTATAGTTCGCAGATTCTCTCGATTTTGCTAATGTACATAGCCAAAAATTGCATTCGTTTACTAAGGGATTAAACAAACATTTGTTTTTGATATGTTGGTTGCGGAATTCAAATCCATGTTTGCCGTAGGTTCAGCGTTTTGCTTTGTTTCGATATTTTAGTGAATGAAATGAAAAACCAAAAGACGTGAAAGAATATTGTAAAATGTTCTTTCCACATGGTTCTACGTTTTACTTGTTTTTGATACTTTTGTGATTGAAATAACAACTTTCTAAATGGGTTCAATTTCTTTACTTGTTTTCAATTTCTCGTGAATGACATAAAAAGGTCGTTATTATAACTGAAAATGTATTTTCAGTTTATGCATCCGGGTTTCTTTTTCTAATGCTCGTTTAGGGAATTTTTTGCGTAACTTATAAAACAATGTAGCAACGAGATGAATCGGTTGAATAACTATAAGCGCGTAGTTCACCAAGCAAGCAAGAAACTAATTAATAATATTTGTACCATTGTGTTCTCAGTGTATATACATGGATAAGACCCGGGTTCCTGGTCCGGCTAAAATTGTCAGTGTTCTGATTACTCATTGGTCGGTTGACATGTCAAGGTGCAAGTATATCAACATAAACTTGCTGTACTTTGTGAGAAGCAGGCTCTAAATAACCGCTAAGTGTTGAGTAATCGTTGTTGGTAACCGTTAGAACCATTAGGATACACTTTTCACGATATATAATCAAAGTTGTTCGGCCTGCACATGTTCTATACTGGCCTGTCCACAGCCCTCCGAAAAGTGGGAGGGGGAACTTCGGGGGGGGGGCGGGGCGGGCCATGTTCATTCTCGGGGGAAATTTCAAATTGGGGGGGGGTAAATTTTGCTTAAAAATACAAAATATTTCCATATTTTCATGCATTTTTACTACTGTGAACGTACTTTCAAGCTAAAAACAATATTTTAGCATTATAAATAGTGGTAATTAATGTTTAAAAAACAATTTACAAACAAAGAACATAAATTTTCAGACATACATGGGGGAAATTCTCACGAACATGGGGGGATTTGGAAAGTGGGGGGTCCCCCCAACCCCCCACTGTGGACAGGCCAGCTTTATACGGTATAGACTAGATCCGCGAGTTGCGAAAGTGCGACTTTTATATTTAATGCATCTTCATTACCAGACAAAATTCATATTTGATGAGATGTTGTTCAGTTATGGCACTTGGTTTCGCAGTCCAGTCGGAGGGAAGCAAAAATTTACATGGGGGCATGACCTGGGGAGAGCCGCCGAAATCCTGGGGGCCTTTACAGAGAGGCCAGTTTCTGTCAGAATTATTGGTCGGAAAGCTTCGTTTTACATAATAATTAAGCCAGTTTTGCGTGATTTTGATTAGGTTTTCAGATCATTTATGTTCGAACCATAAGCTTCATTTTCGAAGAGATCGGTTTCATCAAATTTCTAGGACACAATGCACAACACTGTATCGCAAAATCTGTGCATTGTTTTAGGTAGCAACATACGAGTTCACTCAGCGCCACAGCCGTCCTCACAGTCATCATCACGGAAGCGTCGTTTATCTCCAAATTCACGCAACCGGCAGCCCACTACTGTATCGAGTGATGGTGGTGACGGACAAGGTTCTACGGAGACAACCAATGCAGTTGGCGGTTACTCAACATCATCAAATGCAGCAGGAACTAGCAGTAGTTCTGCTAAGCGCCGCAAATTAGCACCCTTGCCGTTGTCTCCAACGAGGTACTTTTTAGTTTGTTGTATATTTTTAGAGTGTTCGAGTGAATAATTGAATTGGAGTCAAAAAGTTTATAAACTAAACATGAATTGGACATGTCTGTTTGCAACAGACGTAATTACTAATGTAAATTCCAAAGAAACTATTTATAGCTGGCCTGTCCACAGCCCTCCGAAAAGTGGGGAAACTTCGGGGGCCCCATGTTCATTCTCGGGGGAAAATTAAAGGTCGGGGGGATCAATTTTGCTTAAAAATACAAAATATTTTCATATTTTCATGCATTTTTACTACCGTGAATGTATTTTCAAACTGAAAAACAATATTTTAGCATTATAGTGGTAATTAATGTTTAAAAAACAATTTGCAAACAAAAACATAAATTTTCAGACATAAAAAATTTTGGAATTAGTTGAACATGGGGGTTTCGGCCGAGTGGGACGGACATGGGGGAAAATCTCGAGAACATGGGTGGATGTGAAAAATGGGGGTCTCCCCCGCACCCCCCCACCCCCACCCCCACTGTGGACAGGCCAGTAACGGTCGTCTCAAGAGCTCTCGTTGATTGTTCTATGATTAAGGTACATAGTATATAAAGTAGAAACAGACTTTTGTGAATTTTTCAAACAAATTTAGAGTCTCGAGATTGAACTGTTGTAAAGTATATTCACTTTTCTTTATACTAAAAGTAGAGCCGATCTCTCCGCATTAACTTGAGGCTACGAACCTTCATCTAGAGAGGGTTTTCACTCCTCATGCCGTGCCGTACTTAAAGTTACGTTGATAGCGCACCGTAGTAATCACCACTATAATAAAATGGATACACAGAACTCTCTCGAAGGGCTCGAAATTGGTGACCCAGTTATAGCCTGGCCCTTCATAGTTAAGTTGACGGTGCACTCTCACTGTGATTTCTTTATGTTTATAGGAGATCATGCTATAAATTCTTGAGGTACGTTGTCTAGCGAAAGCATAATTCTGGGTAATTACCTAAGTCTATCCAAAGGATCAATGTTATAATGCCCTAATAATTTACCGGCTCCTGTCAGATTTCAGCAAAAATAACAACCCTTTTTTTGAGGAAAGCCCTGAGAACCATATCCTAGCCGTATTATATCCGTAGCTATACGCCGTGGACAGGCATGTAGACGCAAATGCAAAATAATGAATACACAGTCACAGACCAAAAAAGCGCATGAAAAACCAACGCCAAACGCAAACGGACTATAGTACCTTCGTTTACAAGCGAACGTAAAAAATGTAAACAAAAGTTGTCGTATTTTGGAAATAAATCATTTTGCCCGTTTATGAACGAACTTAAGCGCTAATGAAAGTTGTAAAGTTCGTTTACGAACGAAAGTTGTGGCGCTTGTTTTTGTGCACTTACCTGTTCGTTGCAGTATGTAAACTTTTATGAACATGAAATAACTCACTTATTAATTATCGTTGGCTTGCCGAGTTTTTAATAAATGTCGAGTTTGTTTTCTTTGCTTGTTCGTGTTGGTTAATTAACTAGGTTTATTAAAATTCTGTGCATCAATAACGCCGTTTTTGATTAAATGTCGTAGCTAACCAATGGTAATTTTTTGGAATTTTTTCATCGCGCCTGCTCAACTAATCAAAGCCAAACGAAATTGGTAAAATTTTTGGATCGAGCCATATGCCCCAGTCAAAATACATCAGCACATTGTTGAGCTATGCCTTTTTTGAACGTTTGCTCGTCGTTATTCGACCAATGTCGTGCCTAACTAGAAACAGCATAACTCGGTAGCCCAGCTTATGAGGTGCTCAATAAAAGATGTACACAAATCCATCCAAGGATTCAAGTTATGACCCAATAGCCAAGCTGTCCATCTCAAAAGTATGACGAACCATAAGTTAATAGATATAATTTTGTGACAGTGTAGCAAGAGCAGACAATTTCCTTAAGTACACATTTAATTAGTTGTTATTAGAGGGTGTAGAAATCGGCAAATGAAATTGAACCTCTGTTGTATGAAATCTTGCTACGTTAAATAAACTTTGAGTTGATTTGAACCAGAAATGCCATGTGTCAGATCGGAATTTTGTATACAGTAGAGCTAGCGAAGAAGCTGTGACAAGTTAAAAATGTTAAAGAAAATGTAACAAGTAAACGTTAGTATTTTGTGAAACTGCATTTGCGTATAGTATTTTTTGTCGCTTTATAACATACCTGCTTTTGCGTACAGCGTTAACTATCATTTCGTTCTAGAGCGAGCGTGATAAATACATTTTGTATTCATTTTAAAACTCCATCATGGAGTTTAATTTACATTTGCGGTTTAGCTAGGGTTCATGGATATTGGGATAAAGCATAAGGTAGGACATGAACGAAAAGTTGTTTGCTATTTGTTGTTGTCAAGAATTGAACACAATAATATTACGAATAATTTTCTTGTGGGAGTAACCATTGATGTAAAAACTGATCTTACCATTTCTGTGTTCGATTATTATTAGTTGAGGGAGTATTACTTAACATTAATTTGCTGGAGCCACTGGTGATATAATGGATTAATCAGTAGTTGTCGGCTTAGGCAAAATAATGTAGTCATCTATATTGTCACCGTACATGACTGACTTCTTCACTGACCTTCGCGGACCGGGGGTGCATCAGTCCGGTCGCACACGGATTTAAAATTAATAAGGCGTTCGAATCGGTGGGAAGGGGGCGAGGAGAGGCCTCGGTTGGAAAAGCCAGGATGCTCTATTCGTCTGCTGATGTATCTTTGCTAGATGACGGGCAATATAATGGTTCCTTTTTTGGAGAGCCCTGGCTTTCTTTCTGTTGGCACAGTTTAAGTGGGTCATTTGATTTCGCATGTATGGGTTTTTTAAATCGATAAAGTTAATTATAGCGAGACGCAAAAAGGATACTGATGTTGTCTGGCTGAAACTTGTATCATGGTTTCTCGGAGAGAAACCACAAACATCTGACAAGAAAGTTTGTGGGTGGAATGAATAGAAACCACAGTTTGCCGTCACATTTTTACAACAAATTAAGGGGATTACATCTTTTTCATATTTTTTCGGTCGGACCTAGCGGTCTAGTGATACGTTCCAGGTGGGTGCTTTTGGTGAATATAGATTCTTGGGGTCGCCCATTCGGGAAGTTTTTTATTTTTTCGATATTTTTGTAGGTGTTCCTTTACACTCAGTTTGAAAATTTTGGGTTTTGATTTTCTGAAAACTGCGTGATCGACTAAGGGCTTTTGCCATGGCCTTTGAAAATCCTTGAAAGTCTTTGAAAATTCTTTAATTCGAAAGCTACTTTTGAAAATCTTTGAACTTGGCTAAAACCCTTGAATTTTTGGTCTGAAGGCAGCTCAGTGTTTGTTTTTTAAGAGATTTTGATACGAAAACCTCAAAAAGTAAAATTTCTGCGCTTCGCGCCGGTTTTCTCTTCCGTCCCTTGTTCAGTTTAAATTTGCCAAAAAATTTCTTTGTTAAATTTATTTCCAGATTGCCTGCCCGTTCTCAACTAATGATTGTGAAACCCACACAACGATATGCAGCATCCCGATTCATACCACAGGATGTCTGTAGTGCTATGAAATATTGGAAAAATAATATTAATCTACTGTGTGAAACAAGAAAAACCTGGCAGGACAAGGTGATTACACTAATATGATGTGTATAACTACCTTGTCTTGCCAGCTTTTTTTGTTTCAGGTTTTATAATAGCACCTCATATGTAGTAGTACCATGACTTTTTCATACTACCAAGCAGTTTGGATGGATTCTAAATTGTATCCCAATTTGGCTGAGTCATATTTGCCGGTGGTTTGCAAGACTGAGAGCTGGTTTGTTTTAGCTAACAGTTGTTTTAATGCCAAACAGTCGTGTTTCAAGTCAAATGCATTTTTAACAAAAAATTTCAGTAACGATCCGTGAAAACCATTGAATTTTGATCTAAAATTACCCTAGAAATCCCTTGGATTTTACAGCGGAGAGGCCGCAAACACCCTGCGTGCTAGTTAGATCTCGTCATGCCTAAGATATCAAAATAAGTTGACGATATGGGCCCAGTGGTTTGTAATCCTGCCACATAATTGGGCCAAAAATCCTTATGTACTTGTACTTCGATATTGCTTATTACCGAATTTATGTAAACTCTTTTAAAGTACGGTCTGCTTGTTGTTCCAACAAGGTTTTGTTAAAACCTTATAATTCGATATTGCTTATTACCGAATTTATGTAAACTCTTTTAAAGTACGGTCTGCTTGTTGTTCCAACAAGGTTTTGTTAACACCTTATAATTCGATATTGCATATTACCAAATTTATGTAAGCTCATTTAAAATACGGTCTTTTTGTTTTTTTTCTACAAGGTGTTGTTACCACCTTGTGCTTCGATATTGCTTATTACCAAATTTATGTAAGCTCATTTAAAGTACATTCTCTTTGTTCTTCCTACAAGGTGTTGTTACCACCTTGTCCTTCGATATTGCATATTACCAAATTTATGTAAGCTCATTTAAAGTACCGTCTCCTTGTTCTTCCTAGAACGTATTGTTACCACCTTGTACTTCGATATTGCTTATTACCAAATTTATGTAAGCTCATTTAAAATACGGTCTTTTTGTTTTTTTTCTACAAGGTGTTGTTACCACCTTGTGCTTCGATATTGCTTATTACCAAATTTATGTAAGCTCATTTAAAGTACATTCTCTTTGTTCTTCCTACAAGGTGTTGTTACCACCTTGTGCTTCGATATTGCTTATTACCAAATTTATGTAAGCTCATTTAAAGTCATACGTGATGTATAGGGTAGTGATTTCAGGTAATCTTTTTAGATTTCCTGGCATAACTTGATACCACGGTGCGATATTCAAAAAAATTTCACCATTCCATTTGTACTCACTTTTGTGAATATATAACATGGCTCTATCTATAAAAGTACTGATATAACAGATGCATACCTCATGTTTTTGGGCCCAAAATATGATTTTTTGCCCGATTTCGAGCCCATAGCTGATAATTGAAGACCAAATTTTGCTGTCAATACTCAAGTTTGAAGCCCTTGAATTAATTTTGCCTGGGCAAATTGGTGTTTCGTTGCCATATGCTAGGTCGGCGAATATCTGACATATTTTTGGATAGCATGACTGGAGATTTGGGCTGTTCTAGGTCTCCAAAATACACAAATTTAATTGCAAAATGACCAAATTTTGCTGTAAGCTCGTGTTTGAAGCTGTTTAATTTTGGCTGCGCAAATTGGTATTTAGGTGCAGATACTAGGTCGGGGAAGGTTAAGTATTTTTTGGATAGCCTATGATTTTGGACCCTCTAACTACCAAAAATACCCTAATTTACCCTTAAAATGGCCAGGTGTCGCTGTTTGCTTGTGTTTGAAGCCCTTAAATAAATTTTGGCTGGTCAAATTGGTTTTTAAGTGACAGATACTAGGTAGGAGAAGGTCAAGTATATTATTTGGATAGCCTAATTATGATGTTGATTCTTCTAACATAATACGAAAATTTACCCCAAAATGGCCAAATTTCGCTGTTATCTCCTGTTTGAAACACTAAAATTTATTTGGGTGGGTTAATTGTTGTATAGACTACAATTGTCGAGGAAGGTCAAGTTTTGGATATTATCTTAACTAGGTTTTTGGCAATTTTAGCTTTTAAAAATACTCGAACTTACCCACAAATTGGCGAAGTTTTGCTATCAGCTTGTTCTCGAAGCCCTAGAAAGTATATACTTGTGAAGTCAATAACCTCTGCACTTATTTATTGTTGTAGAATGACATATTGATCGATGAAATAACATTTTATATCAGTTTGTTTTGACTTCGAAGAGTCCCGCTTTTGGGACATTATGCAAGTTTTAAGAAAATGAAATGTCACTCACGCGCTCGACCCCTGTTACACTATATGTTGCAGTTTGTTGTAAACATTACCATACACATAATATGACAGGTTTTGTGTTAAAGTGAAAGATGGGAGAACATGATTAGGGGTAATCTATCCACTAGTTTCAAAAAAATTTCTATCTTGAATCCAAATTTTTTCGCGCTGAAAAGTGTACTTTTCTACTGCAATATTACGGTACACTAGCCAACATAGAAAAGCATTTTTCCACCGCAACGACCGATGTCTTCAGTACATTATGCAAAACCGTTACCGAAATGCATTTACTTCGTATTTCATTATTAGTGTAAGAGCCGGCATTTTTCCTATGTTTTAGCAATAGCAGTTGGATGGAAGTGGAACCGTATGTAATTGGTAGGTGGTCGTTTTATCCGCTCAATCTCGCAACAAAACAACGCTTAATTCTTCACTATTTGACGCCTGTTGGAGAATATCAAGAAGTATGTCGCAGTGTGCATGTTTTTTGGCGGTTTGTTATTGTAAAGATCTAATCTTAAGTACTAATAACTGGGGTTTTGGTTCTAACTGGACGTTTCACTCCTGGGCGGGGACGTTCGCCCACTGAAAGTCCCCACTGGGCAACTACAGGGGGCGAGGACAAGTGAAAAATTAAAATGCATTGAGTTTCGAATTTTACTTTTTTAGATAAATTCTATAAAATTATAGAAAATTAATTACTAATCCAAATGTTGCTTAATGTTAGAACAAAGTAAATTTTAAGTCAATAATTTAGGCTGTTAAATTAACACGCATATATATATATAAATTGTATGGCATGTGAAAACGGATTTGGCGACCGAATACCCAACAGTGTTCTTCGCTAAGGTTATGATTTAAAGGTGTTTCCTCATTTAGTGGGGGTTGATTTATGCTTGACAACAGAACGTCTTGTGTATCTTTTGCCATTTATATTATAATAAACATACCACTCAGGCTTTAATTCCATGAACCAGTTGTCGAGTTGTTGAAATTACTTGACACGCATTGCATTGCTAAACATTAATTACTCTACAAATGGAAAACCCTTCTCTAGTTTTCGTTTAGTGAAACTGAAAGTAATAAAAAATATGAACTGTCATCCAAAATAAGGATTTAGCTACTTTTCCTTACGCATATTAACAACGCTTTATTGTTCTGGTCGCAGATGTAAATTTTTAGCTCGCTTATTTTTTATATTGTTCGTTTCAAAAGTTTAGTCTTATTCTTTACCTTTCCGGACTGAAACACGTGCAAGTCGCTTATACCTAGGGAACGACCGAATATTTGGTATTCGGCCGAATAGTAGGTATAATAGTTGGCAATATTCGGCCGAATACCGAATAGTTGAGCGGCCGCTGTTAGTTGAAAAATAGAATCAAAATCTGCCCAGTAGATATCCTAATTTTACGGCCGGAGTTCTGATAATGATGCTGCAAACCGCTAAATACGACCAACGTGTTGCAACTTTGGCAAGACAAGATGCGTTTGAGACTCATCAATTCAGTTCGCAACCGGATCGAATGTTCTGATCACCACAGTTATGTTCTTCACCAGCCGTGCACTATCTCGCTGCCATAATAGTTGCGAAATTAATACTTTGGGGTCTAAATACAGCAGGATTTGTTCGTTTTCTTTGACACATCGTGAATGTTTCAGAAGTGAATCGCAAATGGTGACACTCTTCATAATTCCGGCAATCAATAAAAAACAAAAGTATAACTTCAACCTAACAAACGAGAGCACAAAGCAAAAATATCCATCGAACAAAAACTATCGCTGACTCAGCAACGCAACACAAAACGACTTGTTGCATGGTGCACGTACATACAATGGTGGATTTATAGAGTTGTAGATTTTTCATCATACATAGGTGTTGCGAACAACTATTCGGTATTCGGCCGAATATTCGGTATTCGGTGAAATTAAGTATTCGGTCGTTCCCTACACCACAAAATGTATTTCTAATATGTCGGTAGACGTCATTGTTTTGTGGTTATGAGGCTTTGCATTTCGCTGCAGCCCAATTGCTTTTTGTGAATGTTAACTTTTTTCATAGATTCGTCCGTCTCAGTTTGTCGATAAATAATGACAATATGACGGCTATAGTGTCTACATTGTGCATTGCTTTTAACGCTCTGCTAGAAATAAGCTAATTGATTTGATCAAAATTTGAATTCTGATGCTCGGATAATGTTTTTTCGAGTCTCAAGTAAAGTTCAGAATAATAACGTTGAATGATTTATAATAAAAATTATAAACCTGAGTGTCCGTATCATACTAATTCATGGAGTATTTATTTAGTATTGAAGAAAATTTCTCCAAAAATACATACATTTAATGTATTTTTGGTAAAGCTAAGTTTGCTTACGTGACTGAAAATATACTTTAGCAGTATGCCAAGCCATGAATTATGTACAGTATAATTATTGTTTCTCTAAAAGGTATCTCATGCTATATGCCGATTTCTGTGATTTATATTTTAGCTACTGAGTCATGCATTCGACTACAGGGCTCTCGATTTGATTTTCTTCTATATTGATCTTGATCAATGTCGCGACGTACGGTTGGCTTTCGATGCACTACGGGTATGTTTATTGTAACCATTAGATCTAAGTGTATCCAATAATTGAGGACATTGATTTGTACATTTGTTATTATAAGTTTTATTCAAACCGTTTACGCAGTAAAGGTAAAGGATATTAACATTAATTTGTTGACAGATAAGCTTTATTATTACATTCTTTAGTCAGTGATAGATATTGTACATATGTCAGTTGCGAGCTTCATGTTTTTGTACATGCGCTTATGTGATTAAATTTTCATGACACTTTTATATTTCACTATGAAATTGGTCCTGAAACTTAACAGAACTGTTAACTAAGAGCTTCAATGTTATGTTATAGTTAGTATAGTGTTGAAAAGTGAAAATGTCCGTTGAACACAATATAAAACATAGCTTCCGCCTGGGTGAATGTATTTAGCCCAATTCCAAAGAAACCTTTATTGGCTCCTTCTGCGATCAAAAATGTTGCAGCTTGAAATTATTGCCAATCACAGCATTCGAGCAACCATTGAATATTTAGGAAATATTTTTTGATGTGTTTGCGCACACAATTCACATGCCATTGCCTTCATCGTATCCAGCAACCACGTAAATTTTATAGGCAAATTTTATCGTTACGGGGACAATTAAATTTTAATTTGCCTTTTTTGGTACTAATGTACCCAATATACTTTGCCACATCTTGCCATACGGTTATCAGTGTTTTGTAGCCTATATCTCGCGCCTCAGGCTTTGCATCGAAAAATGAATACTGTTTCACAGAATCAGCTCATCAAGATATAGAGCTTTAGTCTTGGACTTTTTTGTGGGACTACTCCTTGAGCCAATGTGTGGCCGAATATGGTTCGTCGACCCTTTGCCGAAATAGCGATTTTTCTATTTTCTGTATGTTATTGCGTCTTTTTACTTTAGAATAAGTGCCTATTCGTGGTACTAAAAATCCGGTGGTATTGTGAGTAAATTTAATTTAAGGTTAATCGAGTGAAGAGGGATTGATTAAGGGTATGATTAGATGTTAAGTAATAAGTTCCGAGAAATTGATCAGTGGGGTATGAAATAATTTGAACGTCTTGATAAAATGCTTTTGCCTGCCCTACTAAAACTATATAGAAAGTGGTTACAATAATACTAGTTTTAAAAAATTTAGTACAGCATGGACTAACCGAATCGTTGATAGATTTGACTTGTGATATCTGCTAAGTGTAAAAGTATCACTAATCGAAGAAGTACGTATATTGTGCAAGTTTATATTACACGTCACTAGCAGTAGGATCCCGATTAGATTCCGAAATATTGTAAAAAAATATAACGTCAGAAGATTAAGCTAAATTGGCTGTTTGATTGTAGTTAAATTCCTAAATATTGTGAACATCATAGTCAGAAGACTGCGCTAAATACGAATATTCTATTAAATCTAAGCTAAAATATACGATATCGGTTTGTCAGGATCCGAATATTAAATGATACAATTCAGGTGGCTTCGGATTGATATACCCTACAATGCCAAACAAAAGTATATACATGTATTTTGACTGCATAATCTTTACATATGTAAAAACTTGTAGTAAAGTACAAGTTGCTATGAGTCGTTCTGAGCTCAGAGTCAACAACTGAGACCTATAAGTCATGCCGAAAGCCGATGCTACTGCGTGTTTAGAAATAAATATTTCTGGAATGAAAGTATCCACTAGTCGTTTAATTATAGCAAGAATAACGTTATAATAGACTAGGTTAGTAGTATATAAAGAACGTAGTGCGTTTGGAGCAAAAATGTAACTCCAGACCCAGAACGGTAGCACACATACATGATAAAACAATTTGATCTTGATATAAAATATAGAAGGTCAGTATAAATGCATTGAAGTCGATTTGTAACTGTAACCAAGCTCTCTAAGTCCGATGGACCAAATAAGCCATGATGCCACAGCCGGAGAAGGTACCCAAGTCAATATTTATGGTCCCGTACAAACTGTTAAATGGTAGTTTTATCAGTGTTGATTGGTGTAACGGTTTGGGCTGCCCAACCGAACGCCCAAAAAACCAAACGCTTAAAAGTTATTTGTTAGGTATCGTTAAGGTCTGCAGTAAGACCAAATATCGAATCTCCGTGCTACGAATTGGACTACTCTGCCAGGCTAAAAATGTAGATATGATAAACTAGTGAAGGTAACGACTTAAAGTTAACCGTTTATTCAGTATACCGGAATTTAGGTAAGTGGTACGAACGGTGCCACATTTTAGGAAATTTTCCAACTGCAAAACAATTGTTTTCGTGTTGTAATGACTCTTTACGTTCCAAAACTTTCACCATTATGCCGTACTTAGCCAGATGTTTCTTACACATTGAACAAGAAACCGTCGCCCTTATCGCACAATTTTGAACCAGGTTTGACATAATGGAAAAGTCTAAAGTTGTTATTAAATAATATTTTGTTTATTCCTGTTTCGAGATAATGTTATTAGAGATAACATGTTAATGTTCATGTTCTGTAATTTTGTTGGAAATTGATTGAATCTCTTTCCAGCAATTAATAACAGTAATATCCTGTGCAATGTTCATTAGGAAGGCGATAGTCATTTATGGCGAAGACTGTGTTTCTGAGCGAAATCAACGAATCATTGTCTTATTTTAAAACTAATTTTGTTTAGTATTTGGCCTCATTGCTGTGTCATAAGAAATTTGCGCTAGAATTTGTTGCCAAAGGTGGTGTCGAGCGTCTCCTGGATGTTTATCGTCGATCAATGGCGTCTGCTGGTGTTTCGTTGTGTTTATACTATTTGTCATGTTCGGAAGATGTTATGGAAAAGGTAAGATTTCTCAGATTTTTTGGCATATTTTGTTATTGAAATGGAGCGAGCAGAGTTTTTTCTGAGGGCGTGCGCTAGGGTGAAAATCGTTAAAATTTCTATTTGTAGTCTGTTCCTGTCGTTCATAATTCATTTACCGATGGACAGATTTCGACAGATTTTTTCATTCGATAGCAAAAGTGTTGAGGGTGTTTCCTTTAGTTGAATACCAACATCCACCACCTCAACTTCAGTGACAAAATGGCAAAAACATTTTTAAGGGTTCTTTGCCGAATTTCGCCATACGGGAATCAATTTACAACAATTGTCTGTTAGATTACCAAACACGCTCAAATACGATGGTTTTACAACTTAGAGCCCAACATGACTACTATTTACCTTTTTGGTGGTTTCAGAGGTTCTAAGGTCGATGAATCCGATTTTTTCCAAAATGCGAGTTGTCGTTTTTGGTTATTTATTGCGTGCAGGATATCAAGAATGGTTTATATATGGGTATTTCTCAAGGCTGAATACAATGCTTTGGTTATACCGAGTCCAGTATTTCATGCTTTTCATTCATTGGGTTTAGGGTCAATGAAACCGATTTCCACAATATAGTCTGTCTTCAGTTGTTTGATTACCTATTGCATGCAGGTCATTAATTAATTGTTTGCATAGGTTTTCTAGTGCGTTCAATACGATGGTTTGTTTATCGAGAGTCCAGCACCAGCATCTTATATGCCTTTTCAAAGGTTTTCATTGGGTTTAGGGTCAATGAGCCCGATTTCCAGAATTAGACTGTCTTCAGTTGTATAGTTACCCATGGCGAAATGTCTGTATAGCTTTTCTGTTAGGGTGAATACGATTGTTTGGCTATCTAGAGACCAGGAGAAATGATGCGTTATCATTTATTTTCGATGGGTTTACGTCGACTAGGTTTTAGGATTTTCACTGAGTTCAAGGTTCAAGAGGTTTTAGGGTGTTATACATCAAATACATCCTATATAGGTGATTAAATAAAATGAGAATCTAAAACAACATACGCTCGCTCCGTTTCGTCTTCGCTTCCGAGTTGTTAGTATATAGTATTCGCCACAAAAGTCTATCGCTTGTTCGAAGCTCGCTGGCAACGCCATCACAAGCACGCCAGTTTGTAGTAATGGAATATTTTTTTAATGTTAATGGCAAGGTTTAGCGAGAATTGACAAAGTGGGGAGAAGTTAAAATTTGGCTGGCGGATGGATTCGTGCGCTGGCTCGTTTGAAAGCTTGAAATCTCTATTTGCGCTCTTCACTAGTTGAGCGCAAAGTCCGACTCCGACATCTTCCTCCTCCCCGAAAACCATGTCAAAAGGGTTCTAGTCGGTTGCAAGTGGGTTATAAAAATCTCATTTTTTTTCTTTTGTATCTCGACATCCGGTGCAGATATTTGCGTGACGTTAGACTAAATTTGTAGAGCAAGCAAGCCTCTACAAGTCTTTATATTTTAATGTTTTTCTACGTTACAACTCTTTTAGACGAATTGGTTTATAGAGGGTATTAAAGTGACCCTACAGTTACAATCAGAATTAAGTGCTTAAAAATCGAACGAAATTTGGTTCAATTTCGATCGTTACCGTTCAAACGAAAATCGATTAATTTAACGAATTTGGATTATGTCAAAAATTCAATAAAAATGTTAGTTCGCGATTATTTAACCAATTTCGATTGTGTTGAAATATAATATTTTAATAAAAAATGTTAGTTTGCGTTTAATTTAAAGAATTTCTGTTTAAACGGAGATCGATCGATTACGTCTCTGTTCGATTTTATTGCACTTAATTCTGATTGTAACTGTATGACACTCAAAATATACGAAAATGACAATATCTCCGTAACCTCTCGTGATATATCAGTTCTATTTGTAGAGCAATTCATTCTCCTGTATCTGTACATGGTGTGTTGCTATTGCGAGTTACGCAACAGGTTTGGGTGAAGTTTTTTTAGTGTGCTTGAAATACGCGAATATCTAGCTATATCTCCTGAAATACTCGACGTATAAGTACTATAATTGGTCTTATTTTGTAGAGCAACACGTTCTCTATATATGCACAATGTGCTGCATTGTTATTATTAACGCTGCAGAGTTGGTTCAAAATGGGTTTTGAATGACTCACTCGACCTAATACACACGTAAGCTGCAATTTCTCTGTAACCCCTGGAACTGTGTGGCTTTTAATGATCCTATTTTTTAGGGTCTTTTATCTTCTATGTTGATGTATATACATTATGAGTCCCACAATAAGCGTATATTATATCCTACACTATTCAAGCAATATTGGTGATATTCGACTCATTTTATAAGTTGATGTCCAATATAGCTGTGTACGTCTCTCTAAATGACATATTTAATAGTCAGAATTCACAACTTTGGAGATGAGAAAAAATACCTAGTTTTATCCTGGAAATTTTTTAACACCATATAGCTAAAAGCATAAACATATTGAGGTTTTCCGATATATTTCTTCGTAAAATGTTCGGATAGTGTGTTTTGAGTCTTCATGACAGAAAAGGGGTGAGGCTAAACAAACCGTGAAGCCGGATTCTGATACAAGTTTACATTAGCGTACAGGCCGATAAGTGTAATAACCTTGATTTTATTAAATTAGCGTACATACGTAATGTATTGCTTCATTAAAGTTGTTCTAGTTATTGATTTTGAATTCATGAGCGACCATATTAAAGGAATCAATAATTTTGGAATAACTTTCCAATCAAAAATTATTGCAAAACTTCCTGCAGCCAGACACATGCAAAATGGTGATTATACACTGCTGGTTAAATCAGGAATTGCGCTTACACGACTGTAAAAACATCTCGTCCAACAGTCACTTGGCCATGAAGCTTTGTACACAACATTAATTCATATAGTTATCTGTCGTGATCATTTTAGTTTAAATCTTTGAACAACAGTGTAACGTGAGACGTAATGATGTATGTCTAAATAAGATTCAGATAAAGTTGTTTGAATACTATGCTTCTCGATGGGCGGTTTGCCGAAAACCACGAAAATTGGACTTGAACATTTGAAAAAGAAACAAAAAACTTAAAAATATGGGAGATTGCGACGCTTAGCTACGTATGTTATAATGAACCGCTCTACATTAACCGCCACGAGATATGATTCCGAAACGAATGAAAATGTATTTGGACCGTCGGCGTCGCAAGTAGGCTAGGATATCGCAAAACTAGCAGAATGCCCATCTAGGAGGTTATATCTTATACAAAATAATATTAAGGGTTATATATTTCTATAGTATGGTTTAATCTAAGAAATGGTATATTATCGATTTTTTTTACACTAAAGTCTTAACGGTAGTAGGTGATACTATTCTTTTTAAATCATTATTATTCAATGATATTGCAGATTTGCTTGCTTCGACCTGGTGTGTTGGAAGACTTAGTGAAGTGAGTGATATTTTATGTGTTTTAGCGGATGGTCATTATTAGATTTCTCGAGGGTAATAATAATTGAAATCTGTTGATGTTCTATATATAAATGTGGAATATTATCCCTTAAGTCTGAAACAGTGTACGTGACATTATCATAATATGCCTAGCAGGGGCGTAGCCAGAAGTGGAAAGGGGAAATCCACCCGAAATTTTTGGTGACCCGAAAAATTACCAATGGTCCCCTCTTCAGTAAAAAACTTTCCCAGTTGTACTGCACTTTTCCGTGTCGGAGTAGCCTAGAAATTGCTTTTTTTCATTTTAAAAATCTCAAATTCGGCCCTGTGGGGCAATTCGTACCCATAGTCTTTACGCTTTATCTTTTATGTCATGCATTTATGCTCTCCTTCAAAACAAAATTCCCCTCCCCCAGAAATTTTCTTTTAGCTACGCCCATGCTGCTTAGTTAAAATATCCTAAGTCTCATCTTACTCCGTTTATGGTTCTCAAATAAAGGGTCGTAAAGTCGGGAACCGTTTTAATATCTCGGGGTCGAAAGTCGTCAGTAGGAGTCGGAGTGGGCCAAATAGGTGTCGCTTCGACTCCTTCCGCCCCCATTCTGGAAGCTTCTTTTTTAATCTTGAATGTAGCGATGAGACCGCGGGGTGAAAATCAAATTTTGTTTTCGTATAGACAGAATGCCTTTCCCAGGCAAAATGTGAAACTGTCGAATTCAATCACTGTTTGCATGCTTAGCTAATTCATAAACAGTTTAAAATTATATAACTTTTTGTACTACGGTTCTGTCAACAGTAAGGCGTGGTCTAGCTTAACAAGCCATGAAATGTCGAAACGACTAAGCGGTTAATGCGATAGTAATAGGGGTACAAGTTTTAGATGATAGATGTTGATTTGTTGCTTGTCGGAAATTCAGGAACCCCTGTGGCTTTCGCAAGCTTTGCGTTGGACTACCCAAATCGAATTGGCGATGCCTGGGGTTCGAAATTGGATTTCCCCAGATCAATCTGTGGAACCCTCCAGCGGAATTGAGGACTGAGGAATACATAAATGTTATAAATAACTGATTCGCGGTATACGATAATGATACACATTATGTAGTGAAACCCCATCAACTGACGATAATTTTACTGTTTTTTAGCCACGCAGAGCAAAAATTTATAGATTTGTTGTCCATAAGTAAAATGAGTATATTTTTGCCTCACACAGAAAAATTGGCTTATTGGCTTAGAGAAAAGAGGCCTAAAAGTTCCCTGGAGGCTGAACTGGAAGAAGCTAAAAATTGCTCGGGTAACATGGAGGCGCAAAATGTCTAGTGTCCCCGCTGCCCCGTTCGTATGACAGGTAGTGGTTCCCTGGCTTAGCGAGAAGCCGTTATATATAGTGTGGTTAGTCGAATGATAGCTGAGGATGTTTTGGGCGTATGCAGGACGTAGTTTTACGCCACTGATGTTAGTTGATATGGACTTAGGAGTCCAGCAGTACCTCATTTGATTGCATCCGGATTTGATTACTCTGCCTACCTCCGAAATGCAACCAGGTCGAAAATTTTTCGTAATGTTTCTGTCTTTCTCTTTTTTTGCATACTGCCACGACATATATTTTGTGTAAAAAGGTTATTATTCGACGCGTCTGAATGCAGTGATAGCGAAACTTGACAGATATAAGATTAATTTATTGACTTTGTCTTTATTTGTGGACCAAAAACCGGTGGAATTTGGTCAGAATTTATAAGAGAAATCTTTTAAGATGTTTCGAATTGATATCAACCTAAACATGCTGTTGTTCAACGCCTGTGCCCAAACGGTGAGATATAGGCAATTGCTTAAACAGTACACAATAAATTAGCTTAAATACATCGCTTTTAAGTGTAGCTCTGCGGCCGAAGTTAGAGAGCGTCCGCGATCATGTTTCGGTGGACCTCACTATACACTGTCAATATATGTGGCGAAAATAGATTTTCCCTCGAAGCAACAAAGTCTAATTTTCTGTAGTATGGGAGAGCGTAGCTAGATATTCTTGCCTATACACAGCTACTTTCGCTGTTTAAAAACTGAAAGAGCATATTGGGCAGAGTTTCCTGAAATCGCGGTTAATTTATTGCCCAAAAATTCTATGTGTCATTCATAAATAAATTCCGGATTTGTTGGATTTATCGCAAAAATTTATTTAACGCGTAAAAAGAATCTAATTACGGAATTAACCTAGCTTTGTGTTTGCGCCGCCTTAATGATTTCCTGCCCAAATTCGTAAAAAACTGGCACGAATGGAAACTTTTCATCCTGGTTTTTGTTGTCTTTCAACATATTTTAGTCATCATTTTTGCGAGCGGTATTTGATTCAAAAATACTAACAAGATCTCCTAGAGATGTGCAGTTAGCTATCTTGTATTTTTGTCAGAGCAGCGGAGCCATCCGCCGAAGCTTGCCAAAAAACTGAAAATTTGATATTTGGAATAATTGGGTTATTTGTTTTCTATGGGTGAACGATTTATTTATGGGGTCATGTTTAACCCTGTAAATACGTTGTTTTCATTGTTTTAACTTTACATTGGGTAATGTCATTAATCTGCAGAGCTGTGCAGGGTTTAAATTCGCTAGACTTTGTTAACAACTTCTTTTCCAATAATTATGCTATTTTTCAATATGGTGTGCGAAGAGAATTAGAACGAGTCTATAGGTTTTCGGGAATGTTAATTATAATGAAAGTAACAGTGCTTGCTTGGATATGTGCAATGCTGGAAGCGCTACGTGTTTAGAACGTGAAGTATAACGTTTGAAATGATTATTTTCATTGAAGTGTGTGATTCATAAATTTATAAAGTTTCGTACTTTTTGGTCATTGGAGGTAAAAAATAGGGCATTAGGGTTTAAAGGTGTACTAGAAATTGCTGCAACGTTACTCCAATGATTTCTGGTGTATGAATGTCTATTTGGAACTCTGAAGGTAGCCTAGGATTGTCAATTTGGGACCGCGGGATAGACAATAAACACCGATTAGCTACATCGCTCTATTTCTCCTTGCTGCGCGAGTATGTTGCGAGCTTGCAAAAACTAAATAATAAAACCTGCAGCTTTTTGTTTGTATTTTTGTCTGTTTAAAGCAGTTTTATTCAAATTAAAAAATTTAATTTGATTCATAAAAATAATGTCATACAGTGGCTGTCGCATATTATTTTATTTGCTGATGCTAGTGTGTAGTTTAATCTAATGCCTGTATGTGCCCTTAGTAAAAAATCGGACCATGTTTCGAAGCGAATGCTTTTACTTGTATTATGGTAACTATATTAATCAGGTAATTTTCATTATGAATTTAATGTAATAGTTTAGGTATGCCTTGTACCTGTTGGAACACTCGTACGAATCCGGAAAATGTCATATTACAATGTTTTTGATGAATAGTTTCGCTTTTCGATGCGTTATTGAGCTGTTCGATAAGAATGATGGTCTACGAAAACTGTACAACGTGGTTAGTTTAAATTGTAACATAAAAAACAATAGTGCATGTATGCATGTATGTTGTATAAGCACATAATGTATTCTTCAAGTTGGCTGTATGGATGTGCATTTATGTCATTTTGGTTCCCTGTGATTTAGAAGGAGGGTCGCCTATGCGCCCGAATTTTTTGGACCCCGCTAGGTCAGTGCACCGTCCTCTCATGTAAAAATACCCGATACAACATAGAAAATAATATAATTTTTTAAATAAATAAAAATTTAGTTTTTTTCGTAAAAAATTGTTTCAAAGTCTGAGTGGGATCTGAGTCAGTATCATAGTAAAATGTATTTTACGATAATAATGCCAAGAAACTTTAATAATGTTAGTAAAATATGTGATAATACTAAAATTAGCACCACAAACATTGCGAAAATTTTTTTGCAATATTCAAAACACACTTGTGCTTGAAGGAATCTTTATTGGTATCCGAACTGACAAAATTTTGCTCCGCGGCGTAAACACAATATTACGAAAACCGTTTTTTTTCTGAGATTGTATATTTGGCCGCAACGCGAACACTTAGCTTAGCAATCATTTAATATGACTTTGCTACAAATGAAGGTATTCTTTCGTAATGCTGTGTTGAGGTTGGAGTGCTGTGATAATCTTGATGATGCAAATAATAATCTTTCGAGTGAATGCACGGTTGTCTACAATCTCCACTATAAATGACAGCCGTATTTGGACCAAACAGCTCTCGAAAGAAATCAAAAATGGTTGAATTAGTCCGGCGAAAAATTTTGCACAGTTTTTTGCCTCGATAGTAAACTTTCTGGGTGTTCGGTACTCGCGGGCGTGGGTAATTATATAATTATTATATAAATATTTTTTATTTATTTTTGTTCCTTGCTTATCGTGGCTAAAAAGATATAAAGATCTAGGGTTTTTATAACAATAATTGATCCGGGTTCCGCTATAGGGCAAGGGGCTATCTCTCATGCCCGGGCGCTGACACATGTTGGCCACCTCGATCCCTTCACCGCTTGACCCCACAAAATTTCATATTCCGATCAACGGAAGGTGTGATTTTAGAGAATATTGGCATTTTCTCATTCATCTTGGTCAGTTAAGTAATATTGCCGCAGACGTGCATATAAAACAACACATATAAAATATTTGCCCCTTTCCCATTGACCTTCTCATACCTATCCGGAGTCAGAATTGATCAAGAAGCTTGCCGAGACCATAGCTTACCAATAGTTGTGGTGGCACAAGGCCAGGATATGACATGTTTTTCATAAAATTTGACTTCAAAATAACAAAATTTGTAGCCCATCTTTTCTGAATTGTGTATTTTTGCTTGGCCTCTCTCATTAAGTTGCTCCATCTTGGTTCCCAGAATACTTTTAAGGGTCCAACCTTTCTATTCATTACCTAACTGAGAAAGGCCTAGCAAGCACCCAGTACACGGGCCTGCTTCCGAAACTTTTACCGATCTAGCAGTTTTATAAACAATAGTGTTTACAATGAAAAATAGTATTTTTCTGTACATATTGTTATACATGGAGGAATGTGCGCTTTTTCTTAGCGTGCAACAAGAGTTTTCATTCAGTTGCACCGAAAACCGAATTCTTTGCGTCGCATATGCATCGCATATACGTTTGCGTGCACCAAGAGTAGTGCACATTTAAACAGGCATTTAATCCAATGAAGTCCCTAAAATTGTAACTTGCGTTTGTTGGAGATGAAAAAATTCTCGGGGTCAAAATAAAAGATTAAGCTTTTGGTAGCAGAGTTGCCTCGCCGTGGGCATCGACCGAAGATGGAGGGTCAGTTCCTTGTACAGGAACCACGGTTCCTTAATGCAAAAATAGAACAGAAACGCGGTTAAACTTTTTGAAAAATGACTAGACAATGTAAGAAATATATTTTTAACAATCAACACTGATAATTTGGCTAGAAGCTCATAGAAGAAAGTGTACGAATTCTGTTTGGACCCACTCTAGTATTTTTTGAAATCTGTTATGACATTTATTTGTTTAATGACTCACTTTTTGTGTTTAGTCGAGTAGTTTAGATTATAATCAGTCTGGCCTGTCCATAATGGGGTGGACCCCAAACTTTGCAAATCCCCTTTGTCCTCCCTTCTCTAACTCGGCGAAACCCCGTGCTCATCTAATCTAAATATTTTTTATCTTCGAAATATACGTTTTTGTATGCAAAATGTTTTGAAAAAATATTGTAATTACTATTATTTCTAATATAGTAAAACCTTAAAGCCTAAGATTGTACAACAGAAAAATTACTTTAAATATATTGAAATATTTGCATTTTTTAGCAAAATGTATTCCCCCAACCTTAAGATTTTCCCCGAAAATGAATATTGGGCTCCCACGACGTTCCTCCACTATCCGTAAAGCTCTGGATAGGCCAGATCAGCTAGGCAATTTTTATATTTATAGATATCGACATTGCGAATTTTGCAATTTGACGATGAAGAATATTTCTTGACTGATGATGAGATCTACACAAGTAGAACAACGATCAAGCACGTATCCGCCGCGCTGGTTCAGTAAGTTTACATGGTATCTTGCGATATCCGGGCTCTATAGTATGAATCATCAGTACACATCAAAAATGACCGCTACTCGTGGTCAATGTTCGCTCTAAAAGCGATATTTCTGGAAAAAATGCAGCATTTTTGTGGGAACGCCGGTCAGCTGTGTCCAACTACTACATTTACATTTTGGTCACTTTAATTATAATGTGCTGTTTACAGCAGTACTTGACACAGTTGACCAATACTCTCTCGCAACTTGCTTATGGGAAAATAAGCATTGTACTTTGAAGTACGGTGGTTGCTTCACTGGTATTGCGACATTAAATTGTGCACAGTCTGCTACAACGTTAATGTTGAAGCGGAGAGGTCTAAAACTAATGCAAAGATACCGTACTCACCAGAAATAAGTGCCATTTTTCGAACGAACGAACATTGAACAAAATTGATTAATTCCTGAACAGTATTCGAACACTTTTCGAAAAACCTTCGAATAGCCCTCGAACGAATTTAAAAAAGCGCTTCCACGTGTCGCAGAATATTCGAATAAAACTTTGAATTTATCGAACGAACTTCGAGCGAACATCGAAATAGCGATACTCATTTGTATGTACAAAAATCGTAAATGAATTGGATTAATTTAAAGGTGACACTGGCGGGGAAAGAATAGCGCTACATATACACTGTTTGTTAAACTAGCACGTATTTGTGTACTTTATTACAGCGTAGTGTAATGTAGCAGAGATTGTGTTTTGCAATCGTGAAAGCTTTTAAATTTTGTCCGTGTGTGTGATCTGCCATAACTCGGGAACAACTAACCGATTTTCATGTTCTTGGGCTCATTCGAACTGGCATAGTCGATTTACCGTGTTCATCCCCGAGCGTTTTTTGTCTTGACGATTGATTCCTGGGTCATAAATCAAAAGAGAGGTTTTACCACATTTTCCTTCACAAAAGCAACCTTCACGGAAGCAAGGTTACTTTATCTTAACGTTTAAATGTTTTTTCTGGTTGGTTTTATTTCATAGTAAAACGATAAACGCTGATGATTTTTGTGTTTCGATTAAGGTTGTGGTTCTAGTTTTATGGGGTTTGAGGTATGGCACCCTCGTGCTTCCTCGACCCAAAATTCTAACATTTGTTCTGACGTTGTGGGCGGCTGAAAAGTTTCACTTGGGGGTTTCAGGTAAGCGAAACTCCTTGCCGTCAATGTACATAGTTTCAATAATATAACTGGCATTATTATTTTATTTACTGTGAATTAGCCATTATTCTATTTTCGCGTGTTCCAGCTATCCTAGTTCAGCTGGAAGATCACCCGGTTCGAGTTATTGGAATCCGTATTTCTTGCCTCAGGTGCCCCCAGTGCGGTTCCCACAGGTACATTGGCGGCAGTTTGGGAAATCCAGATGTATATAGTCATTTTTCTGATTCATACAATGAAATGAGTAATAATTCATCAAAAATTAGTATAATGCCATTTCGAATTAATATTTTACAGACAGACATCTATCTATAACTATAAATTCATTGAAAACAAGTTTGGTAGAGTTCAAATTATTTGTAAGATATTTTTATTACGGCTAAAGCGCGGTCAACGGGCCACTATAGCAAGTGACGCTGTCTCTTTTAAAAATTACCGTATTTTGGCAACAAATTGATACATATCGGATTACACCTCTCCACAAACTATAAATAATGCTCTATTTATTCAATATTGTGTACACATATAAAACAATCTTCCAACCTCTTTGTATTAAACATACACATATTCTGCTGCCTGAGATGGTGCTGTAACATAGAAAAGGGTAACAACCTTCATGTGTTGATTCTCATTTTGTATTTTGATTGTGAACTGGCATCTTTTTACCTACACCCTACGATTTCCGTCTCTCGCATTTTTTAATTCTTTATCTTCTAGCTTAACAATTATTTTTCTAACTTTCCAGCATTGTAGCCTTAGTAATGTACACTTATGTACAGTACACGCCAGACCTGATGGACGCTTTTCTACGAGAGGTAGTGTTTAGTTAGTGAGCCGTGGACATTTCTAGCGGCTGCTGTACGTATGTTACGATTCGAATCTAGTATACTAAGATCCTTAAGCCTTATTTTAGCCTTTTAAGGCTATGTTGTTGGCAAAGCAGGGTTTTTGTATATTTTCACTTTTTTAGGTATTTTGCAACGCATTTGTTTATTCGTATTGAAACGTTGAAGCGTATTTGTCCGAAATTGTGGCAAAATGCTACCGAAACAGTTCATATACCGTATGTGCCGCCGTGGAAGGTATGGTTATGTATATAGTGCGATAAAAACCGAAATGTTTGATTAATTTTTGCTATTCTGGCTGATGCTCCGATTGATGGAGAACCGATGTTTGTTTTATATTTGCTATTAATTATTCATTGTGTATCCATAAATTCTACTTGTCGGGAAACGAAAGTTCTGGCAAAACAATTTTTAAGCTGTAATTAATTGCACATTTCCAGTTGTCTGGTTAGCTGTTCTTTTCTATTAATCAATGGAAAATGATCCGGTGCCTTTACGCATTATAACACATGTCATTCTACAAGTAGTGCAAAAATTTATACTCATAATTTTCCATTATTTATACTATGGCAAAAATGTATGTCCCTACTTTGAAGCATTACACTTTTTTCAAACTTCCATTTTATACTGGTAAAAGGAATATCTGTGACGTTTTGCTTTTTACAGGGCACAACGAACACGCATACGATAGCAAGCTGCCTCAACTACTGCAGCCATAACTGAAAGCCTGGGCTAGCTCCTTGCACTATTTTGTTCTCTTAAAAATTTCTGAATGCTTCAAAAGATTAATTTTCGTCAAACATTAATATGATTCAGTTGATATTATTTGTAACACCGATCGCGCCATATTGTGAATGCCTGTTGACGAAACTGCGATCACTAAAGTAGCCAAGTTTCGATATATAATGTTTGTTTGATATATATTTTTATTTTTCTTGTTAACCACGTCTTCGCATAGACTGTGTATAATTTGGCTTAGATCATTAACCCTACGACAGTAATAGCTGTGATATGTTTTTAATTAAGGCGTTGCACATGGACCAAACTTCCGAAACTAGTTATGTTACGTTCATGATGAACGTTCTACCGTTGAGAAGCAGTTGGCGAGCGGTCGACGAATTCAATCGCCTTGGAGGTGTTGTACTTTTGCTTCAAATTGCACGAATCGCAACCGAATGGACCTTCCACGGAAAGTACGCGACTCTTGAATAAAGCCTAAACACCTAAGTCAGTAGTTGTATCTAAACAACCAATCCACCTAATTCAACTTTAAAGAAGTGACAAATTAGGATTCGATTCTGGGAAACTGATCTGCTGAATTAATAAGTAATGTTTAACCGAATCTCGGAGTTTTGATTGAACGAATCTTCGCCTTTCGTATTTTCGTATTTATAGTGAATTATTAACGCAGAAAGCCATCGCTCTGTTATTTTGGTTACATAGACTTCACGGTGTAGCATCAAGAGAAGTCGTGTCGTAAAACATAAACTTAGTTTTTAGATAGAGCACATTTTCTGCATTACTCCCAAGTAATAATGACAGAATAAGGTGGTACTAGCGATTCGATGCGAACTGGGTATTAAAAACGAATATGGATTGCCGTTTTTTATTTAAGAAAATCTACTTTAAAAGAATCTTTTGTGTTCATAATTATTTTCTAAATCATTGATAGAAATTTATTGTGTTAAATGTATATCATTTTCAGCAATGATGTTATTTGCGCCAGCCTCACGGCGCTATGGTACTGTTCTGTGATGCCGTCGGTTCAACTCAAACTCTGTGGAACCGTAAAAATCCCCGAAGATCAGCAGGTGGTTGCTATGAGGTAGCTAAACGTTTTTATAGGGCATTTTTATTGCATTTTAGCAAAAAAGTACTGAATCAAATTACTCCCACCTATCGTTACAGCTGTGCCTTAATGCATAGGAATATTGATTATTAAATAGTGTTTTAATTATACTAGCGCCTATCTGTGTTATACTATAATGTAAAAGTATGTGGTCCCACGTTTGTGGTAGGTGCTGGCCTCTCCACAACGGTAAAATTGTACCTCGATTGCTTTGATCTCGGAGGCACTCCAGGTCCAACCTGGTGGGAACTGAAAATACCTAAATGAATTTTCCGAGGTTTTATAATTGCATTTATCACGTTTTTGAAGCATTTGCAACATTTAAACTGTTATTTTTATTGCATATTTATTGTTGAAGCGCTGAAAATGCGTACTTCTGCAGACTGCAGTTCGTTTTAGTCGAAATATAAGCACTAATATTGGGTTTGTTATAATCGTTTCTTGTTAGAGCGACCATTTTTGGGGTAACCTGTAAATATTTGGGGGTTTTGCTTGGGGAGAAACCAAAATTAACATGGGGAATAACCTCCGGAAGATCTACTGAAGTCCTAGGGGCTTCTCCCTCTCTATGGAGAGGCCAAATATGTGGTACATAGTTGTTAGTTAGTTTTGCATCCATGGATATTAAATATGGCCTCTCCACGAGACCGAAATGTTACATGGGGGCTTTGATCTTGGGGTCCTAACTCCAAGCTGGGTGAACTGGAAATAGCTGTGGAACTTCCCGCAGCTTGCCTGGTGGAAACTATTGTATCTGGGCACACAGACTAATGAAATAACGATTATTACAAATATAACATGTCAGTTCGATAGCAAAAAGTATTAAGTTGTTGTCCCCGCATGCCTATGGCAAGGAAACACTTATACATCAACATTCAACAGTACATCCAGAAACTTTTACGTCGTATTCTATTCGCGATCATTCCTGCACATGCGCATAGCTAGCTAATCAATAGCTGTCCGCTAGTAATAACAGAAACCGTGTCCCACAGATAAACTGGGGTTTTATAATTGTATGTTTTCTTGTTGCTCTGAAAATGCGTACTTCCGCCGACTACGCTTGATTTTACTTAGGGTTTTGTCATAAATAGTCGAAATATAAGCAGTAATATTGAGTTTCGTCGTAACCGTTTCTTGGTAGCATGATCATATTTGGTGCGACCTGAAAATGCGTAGATGTGCCGGGGACTGGGCCTGGGGAAAGTCAGAATTGATTTGGGAGAGCTCGAGAATCCATGGAACCCTCCCCACCCTCTCTGTAAAGAGGCCAGTAAGTTACTTAAAAGACATGGAGATTTCAGCGTGGCAACTAAGTAATCGTTTGTTTTTAGTTATTGTGTAACAAGATTATGTGCGTGGAAATCATGTTATATATAATACAGTAATATTACAAATGAAGCCGTTAAAAATTTAACATGTAGCTTGAAATTTTTTCAGCATCATTTTGGGCCTCTGTGAAGGCGATGTAATGACCGACGCGGCAGTTCAGCGAATTGCTTTGAAGATTATCATATCTTGTGTTTGTGGTTCGACGCAACGGGTATTTACATATTTATTTAATTTATTAGTCTCCGTCGGGATTTTTGGTTTTAAGCAAGCAATATTTCAGTGTAGCTGGATATTTGAAAGTAAATAATTAGTGAAACCATTATTTTACAAGAACAATTGAAGAGTGTTAGATTAGGTTCGGCTCGTGATGATTAAAAAAATTCATATGATTTAGGCGAGTGGTGAATGACTTATTTGTGATCTTTGCCGGATAATGTTTCTTAACCGATTCATTTTGGCCATCTGGATATTGCTGCAAAATGTTTAGTTAAAATTATTGTTTCCTTTTTCGAACCGACTATTCGTGTTTTAATTAGTTGTTATGTATATTTAGTGCTGTTTAGCGGTTTAAAATGATTTTTCGTTGAGCCAATATAAATTGGCTTGCTAGTTGTTTAATATATTGTGCTATTCTTTAGTCTGGAAATATTTTGTTTAGTACGACGGAAGTCTTGGCAAGACGTTGTTTGTTGACAACCTTGGCGAAATTGCGTCAGGTAGTGGGGGACATAACGACCGAACACCTCGAGCTGAGCTTCCGCATGCGCTAAGCTCAATAGATTTGCTCGAAAAGATGTGGGAATGCGTCCGAGCTAATAACGGAATCATGGTTGGTTTCAGTTTTGTTGAATGTTTCTTATTCATCTTGTACCGCCATTAGTAATGCCGTATTCAGCCCGTAGCTGATCATACAGTCAGTCAGTCAGTTTGAGTCCACAAGCATGCTTCATGCTATTGAACTGATCACACGACCAATGTTGAGCTTGTAGGTTTCACGATTTTGAGCCATTTCTTTTAGGTGTGCGAGCCATTCCGATTTCCAGCGACGGGCATTTCCATTAAATTGGTTTCGTATAAATGGAACGTTGATATCATCATGCACACGTCGGAGCCATGATTTTCTAACCCCACCCATGGGTCTTTTCCATCCGTGGGTACTTGCAAACGTTATTCTGTTTGGTAGTCTATTATCGTGCATACGCGCTACATGGCCGAACCATGTCAGACGCCGTCTTTTGATGTATGTTTCGATAGTTTCGTGGATTCCAACGCGTCGTCGCACTTCCCAATTTGTCACCCGATCAAGATAAGAGATTCTTAGAATAATTCTTCTCCAGCAGCGATGTTCAAAAGAATTCATCCGCCTCTCGTTTTCTTTCAGTAATGGCCAAGCCTCACACCCATAAAGTAATACCGACCGAACACTGGCCATGTAGACTCGCATTTTCGTTTTCATGGTTACAGCTCTCCTCGTCCACAAATGGTTGAGAGCACGCATTGCCATTCCAGCTTTCACAATTCTGGAAGTAACGTCAACTCTTGCAGAGCCCGAGCTATCAATCTCACTGCCAAGATATTTGAAGCTCGACACTTGTTCAAGTGGGGTTCCATTCAATGTAGTTGTAAGAATTTGGTCCCCAGAGCAGCTCATGACCTTGGTTTTCTGTTGGCTAATGATTAGCCCAATTCTGCTAGCGGTGGTATACAGACGATCTATCATGGACTGCAGCTGTGCTTCCGTTTCAGCCAGTAGTGCGATGTCATCTGCAAAGGTCAGATCCGTGATAAGACTGCCCCCACCGGCATCCACTCCATCAGTGTCGGTCAATGCGTTATTCAATACCCAGTCTATGACAACGTTAAACAGCATTGGTGAAGCGATGGCACCTTGTCTCACACCCGTATTGACGTCAAATTGTGAAGACCGTTGTCCATATACCCGCACAGAACAGGATGTCTTCTTGTATATTGCACGCATCATGTTGACTAGTTTCACTGGTATCCCAATTCTTTCCATTATAAGCCACATTCCATCACGATG
>JASANE010005631.1:0-39145 GCA_030248225.1 Trileptium ribeirensis | reverse complement strand
GATAAAGGGAAAAAGACAAAATACGAGTTAATAAATAAAAAATAAGAACAATACTGATAAAATAAAATACTGGCAAAAGCCGAAAATACCCATAAAAGAAAAATCAAAAATTCTTTTAAAAAGGAAAATACCGATAAAAGAAAAAAGAAAAATACTGATGAAAAGATAAAATACCAATAAAAATAAAAGAACAATACTGATAAAAGAAAAAATATCGGTAAAATATCGAAAATACAGATAAAAAAGAAAAATGCCGGTAAAACAAGAAAAAACGGATGAAAGAAAAAATAAAAATGCAGGAAAATACACATCTCAGCATAATTTTGATCACAAGATTTAAAGCGTTTCTTGGCGTTGGCACCATCCCTATGCAACCGAGTTCCTGAATATTCCATGGCACCATCCCTATGCAGCCGAGTTCCTGAATAGCACCATCCCTATGCAGCCGAGTTCCTGAATAGCACCATCCCTATGCAGCCGAGTTCCTGAATAGCACCATCCCTATGCAGCCGAGTTCCTGAATGGCACCATCCCTATGCAACCGAGTTCCTGAATATTCCATGGCACCATCCCTATGCAGCCGAGTTCCTGAATATTCCATGGCACCATCCCTATGCAGCCGAGTTCCTGAATGGCACCATCCCTATGCAATCGAGTTCCTGAATATTCCATGGCACCATCCCTATACAGCCGATTTCCTGAATATTCCGCGCAGCCGGACAAAACCCTTTTCCGAAATATATTTCGTTATTTTGGTAAAAAATCGCAAAAAATACATTTTCTTCATTTTATACAAGCAAACAAATTGAAAACACCATAAACTATAAGAAAAAGTCATGAGTAAATGTTCGGTTTCGCCAAAGACTTGTTCTCAATAGATCTTTTCAAAGCCGATGAGAGAGTTCCAACCTGCTAGACCAAAACCTTAAAATCTACCAACGGTTTGTAAGCCCAATCGAAAACCAGTAATTTTTTGATGGCAAATATATTTTTGTTAAAAATAATTTTGTAATCGAATTTAAAACACGTTCCTAGTTTCAAAAACTGTGTTATTTTTTCAACAAAAGCGCTGCTATAACCCACGTTAGTTCGCTCGGAGTTTTCATTGTGCTTGACGCGGTAAGAGTTTGTCGATCACAATTTATGACGATTTACTCAACGGTTTCTTAGATTTATGATTTAAACTTTTTTGTCAACTAGTTAGACGTCAAAAGCATACAATAGTCCAGTTGAAACTTTAAAAGACGAGATATATGGAAATATTTCTGTAAACAGTCTGTTTGGATCCGTAGCATCTTGAAACTATTCAGTGACAACGGCCATTGCTGACTAAATAATTATATAGCGTTTGCCTGACAAATCTTCTAGTCTGATCCGTCTTCTAATCCGTCTAGTTCATTAAGGTAAGTTTCCTCCGGGATTTGATTTAACATGATTTAAGTCCAAAGAGTTTAAGGTTTTAACGTTTTAAGCTGAGACCAGGTCAATTTATGGCAAGCCAGGTTATCGCTTTTCCAAAATGACCTTCAAGTGGTGAGATGATGTACAAGTAAGCGAGGAAGACTTTTAATTTGATGATAATATTACAGTTCATTCAAGGCCCTGGCAACGGTGTACCAATCGCCCTGAAAATAGTCAACGGTATCCGTGCCCCCAATAAAACACCACATGCAATGGTGTGCCTGACCTCAACCTCTACCGTATAAGCATCTAGCGTTCCCAGATCCCCAATTGAATGATTTAGCAAATCTAGAATTATAGCTTTCTCAGTTTCGGCATTAAAAGTTTAGGCTCCTTTAATGTCTTTCCAGTGGGTTATAAAGGTTATGGTTACCAGGTCAGTGACTACATTCTGCCTATATCTCTGATGGCGGCTACTTAGGGATGCCGACAAATGTCCATTTCACTTCAAATTTCACAAATTAAGTAAAGTTTAACATTACTTTATTTAAGGGTCAAACGGCAACACAGACCCAAAATGTAAACCAACTGAAGGGGCAACGTACTGCAGTCAATAGTGGCACGTAACCAGTGAAATTTAAGCTGGGGAGACTGAAGGGGTGACGTACTGCAGTCAATAGTAGCACGTAACCAGCGAAATTTAAGCTGTGGGTACTGAAGGGGTGACGTACTGCAGTCAATAGTGGCACGTAACCAGTGAAATTTAAGCTGGGGAGATTGAAGGGGCGACGTACTGCATCAATAGTAAGGGAAAGCTGAAAGGCATCAGATCCGTCCCAGTAAAGTAGACATTATCGACTCTTGAATTCTGTATGTATGATAATAATAATCAAATCCATAATATTATGTATATTACCATGAAATAATAAAATAACATGAACATTCCATAATCGATTTATCATTGTCCCGCAATGCATGATCCATCTGTAACTACACAATTGAATCGATGAATATTTTGAATTTTTTTGTGGAAGAAAAGCTAAAAAATATCTACACATTGCCGTCGATGAAAGGCAATTGTCTAAAAAGGCGCAGCAGGTGGCTTCACCACAATTCTAGCACAACCGGAGCACTTTGTATTGGCTCAAAAAGCTGAAAGCCATCATATTCTTTTATTTTGGTTGTTTTTTCAGAAGGGTTGGTTCATTTGGTAGAGTAAACAAAGGGACGGGGGTGGTATTTTTTGAGTTGTTGTGATTGATATTGATTGGATGTACGTGCGTCGGATCATTGTCCAAATCCCAGCCACCCGCCATTCATCCCATGGAAAAATCTGCGTGTTCCCGTCCGCAGATAACCGATAATATCTGTGTCGGGTGATGTCAAGTGCATCCATAATACAATGTCAAATTCCACCCACCTTGGAATAATCGTATAATAACCGTTCATCTTTTTAAAACTAGGGAAGAAAGCCTAAAACCTAAAGCCCTAACACAATGTCTAATCTGTAAAGCTTAAAGACTAATCTTACGCTAATTCAATGGAAAATGTTATCTCTTTTCTGACCTATGGCATTTAAGTCAAGTTTTTGGATTTCCTTCAGAAACTACTGTGAGAAAGTCTTGATTTTTGGCTTAGCATTTGCATTTTTCTTTGTGAATAACCATCTATCTACTGAATTTAATGTATATCCACACATGTTGTCAAATCCAACACTTAGAATTAGCCTTTTGGTTTAGCTTTAATTTAGACTTAATATGCTACGGATAGGCTCAGGCTTTAGTTCCAGACAAGGGGGTTCTAATAAGGATCCATTACCATTCTAGATGTACCCTAGGCAATTACAACTGCTAAATTATTCCACTGCTGCTGCTTGACTTTTACTACTGAATTAACAAATTAACTACTGAAGCGAGTTTATGAGATTTTCATGGACTGAGTACGCTGTAATAACGGCTGAAATAAGCTATCATTCATAATCTTGTAGTCTAAGCTCCTGGATTTTTGCTCGTTAAATATTGTCGAACCTACATAGGCTTACTTTGGCATATAAATTCACCACTTGTCAATTCACATCAATCAATCAATCAATTAATCAATCAATCAATCAATCAATTCACATCAATACAACCGAGAACGTAGCAGAAATATAGGGCCTTGGACTACAAGATATTAACGAGCTTCAGGGTGAATGTGTGACCTCAAATCATTACTTCTCGTAAAACAATTTTATTCCCAATTAATAGATGAACTAGTAACATTTTCTTTCTAACAAACACATTACGCGTTCCTTAACGATGTTTTTGATGTTATAGCGCAAATTTTTCTTGGCGGAGCTTGAACATAATGAAAAATCCTTGCTCGACATCTGCGGCGACTCAGAATTTTTAACAGAATGTATGTCAGGGGTGCAGCCAGTTTCATTCTGTGGGTCCTAAATTTAAAAATTTGTCAAAAATTAATTCAATTTCCAAATTGAAAAGAAAATTGGCAATCCAATCCAAGAAATTTTTATACATTGGGGACCGCCAATGAACTCAGTGTATGCACAAAACTAATCAAAATATATTCAACAATAATTTTAACCCATAGAATTCGACATTTACCGCAACCCTATCGTGATATTGTGCTCTGTGCCCCAAAATTTGGGAATAAAATTGTATTACCCTTTATATCGTGTCCCAATGGATAATACCAAGTCCCAAAAAGTTGACAACAAGCGTCGAAAAGTTTCGAATCACATAAATATTTTGCATCATTCCCAGCAACTACGCCAATTTTAGTCCCACAAATATATAAATTTGATCCCAATACACTAATCGTGGCTTACTTACTCAGCGCTTGCCATAAAACCCAAGCTTTTATCTCAAGCATTGCCTGTATTGTAAAGGTCTAAGATATAAATGGTAAAGACCTGTGCCCAATGATCCATGACGATAAGAATAATAACTCTACTAACGAATGAAACCAGAAATAAAGGCGTAAAACCTGGAGTTTTTTAGTCGGACGAACAGATTAATAGCAGCCGTTGTGAGCGTCAGATCGAAGACTAATTAGCACAATCATTCACATTATATACTGTATAATATTAAATATATCTATATATGTATGCATATGCAGACCCGTTGCTATACAAAGCAAGCAAGGGGTGTGCCCCGTTGCTCCAGGTTAAACCCCTCTGATGCGATGGGGAACCGGTTTCACATTTATTACGCTTTTCATTAACCACCAGATTCGAGCCCCTCACAGCCGTGAAACGCCTACAGCTCCCATCATGCGGCGTTGTTCCTGTGGTTAGGGTGTTAAACCGGCTACCGTGGTGATATCCTATTTCAGCTAGACAACGGACTATTGTCCCTTCCTGGGACGTTATCTTTGAGAGTGCTGCCGCCGAACACAGATCCTGAGACGAGAACTCCGGGTATTGCACCTTGAACGACCCGAGATCACAAGCAGGACTCGGATCTAATACGTCCGGACCGGTACAAATATGTATAAAATACGCTTACCTTGCGAGGATCATTGTGTAAAAGTTCCTAGGTGATACAAGGCAGAAGCGTACAATGTCAAAATGGCTTACCCAAATAGCAATGTCGAATGGGAACGACCCGGTCGCAGTCATAAATATACCCAAATAATTTATGCTATTGGAATAAGCATATTCAGAGCAACAAACCATAATTCCCGTCGCTACACGGTGGGTATTTATGATGTGTCTTAAAAATTTGATTTGATTATCTAAATTTTTGCAAAATTTTAGGGGTCGGATATGTAGGTAGGTATATATTTTTGCAAAACCAGAGATAAAACACTACAAACTCCAATCTTATGGTAAATATATCGGTATCATTTTTGATCAAACTCAGCCGTATGTCTTGTAGTTTATATTATCGGATCGGAATATATATCCAATATATATATATATCCAATATATATATATATATCCAATATATATATATCCAATATATATCTAATATATATATATCTATAAATATATATAGATATAGTGTTTTAGTATTGGCTCAAAATATGTTTTGGTAAATAAAAAAAATATTTGTTTCCTAAAATATTGCAGCGAAAATATTACAACCAACAAGGATAAAAGGCGCGGTGACAATTTGAAAACAAAACGGTTGCAAAATTGTGAAACCCATTACATTCCCTTTGTCGTTCTTGTTTTCGGGGGTTAACATGAAAGCGACCCGATTTTCTTAATTTTAATGGGACTCCCAAATACAACAGCCGTTGATTTTCTAATTTTCCAGACGCTATGTATCAGTTTGATAAAATAAACTTTACAACCGTATCTTTTAGCAACAAAGCAATCTACGTTGCTAGCGACAATTTCAGAACTAATATTTTGGAAATTTTTTTAAAGAAACGTTGGTTAAACTTCTTAGAATATGTATTAAAAAGTATAAATAATTGTTCAATCTAAACTAAGGATATATTTAGAGTTTAATCTTTACGAAATTTTTGTTTCCAAATATCGTTAACAACTTAGGTAGCGCTCACAGAGAGCTGTGTGTGGTAACTATTCATTGTGGTGAAACGCTTAAAAAACTGCTGTAGAATCGGTGTCACTTTTAGAAAAATTGTTATAGCAACTGAGTCACTGTTAGAAAAACTGATACCGAAGCGGTGTCACGTTTAGAAAAATTGTTATAGAAACTTAGTCACTGTTACAAAAACTGCTACAGAAGCGGTGTCACTTTTAGAAAAATTGTTATAGAAACTTAGTCACTGTTAGAAAAACTGCTACAGAAGCGGTGTCACTTTTAGAAAAATTGTTATAGAAACTTAGTCATTGTTACAAAAACTGCTACAGAAGCGGTGTCACTTTTAGAAAAATAGTTATAGAAACTGAGTGACTGTTAGAAAAACTGCTACAGAAGCGGTGTCACTTTTAGAAAAATTGTTGTATAAACTGAGTCACTATTAGAAAAACTGCTACAGAAGCGGTGTCACTTTTAGAAAAATTGTTATAGAAACTGAGTCACTGTTAGAAAAACTGCTATATCATGTTTTCTGTTCTCGTTAGCAAAGTCGGTCATAAAAGTCTTAGGGTGTGTTCACACGTTCAAACTTTTTTCTCAAACTTTGCGCTCAAAATTTGAGCAAAAGGTTTGGCATTTAGGGGATTTTTTTATTTACTAGTAAAGATTTTGTTTCGAAAATGTTTTTACTTTTATAAACAGGTTTATGACAGTATTAAAAGGTAAATTTAATAGTGTGTGAAAATACGTTTGGCAATTATTTCGACAATCTAAACATTAATTTTAACGTTACATTCTTAAACCAAAAACTCTGCGAACACCACACTTTGACACAAATATCCTAATGGCAAAACGATCATACAGACACAGTTTTGACATGATGTAAATTGTACCCTGTGACAACATATGTCCCTAAAAATTATTTATTTCATAAATATGCGAGGTAATGTCGTAAAAACAGTTTGTTTGGTACCAAATTTTGTTTTAAAACCAAAATTTTTTCACTTTCTATTTGCACTTATTCTCAATTTACTATATAAAAGTACATCCTCATATGGGCGAGAGGCGGGATTATTCCCCTTGCGGTGTCGGACCCCTTCCTCCTCGACGCGAAGCACTGATGCAACCTGACAAAGCGCACGACCCACCTGGGGGCACCGAAGCCCCCCCCCCGGGGAAGAAGCAAGCTGAGAGCCAACCACTCCCTTGGGACATCGGAGGACCTCATGTACGTATGTCTATACAATATTTGGCCCAAGTAACACTGAGGGGCGAAAACATAATCCAGACCATGCCGTTCTCGATATACTAAGCCAAAGCCTTAGTCTTATCCTAAGCTAAGATCCTTATATGAAACATACACTAAGCCTAAGGCTAAGTCGGGAGGCTGCCGCCCCTGAACCCCCCGCTCTAAGCTGTTCCTTTTTCTACAGTTATAACATACCGCCAGTCAGGGTTACTTGGGCCCAATGTTTTATGGGTACGTAGAGAAAAAATATACAAGTTGGATTTGCTATAAAATTTTTTAAATTATTTGAAAAAATGAACAATTTGGCTCTGATAAATAAAATAGTGACACATATAGTTCCGAATCCATGGGAAACTCAAATGGGACAAAGGATGGCAGGGCCTAAATTCGGGTATGCATGAATATGAATAGCAAAATGAATGTGACAGTTCGTCTTCAGTACAGCAGAGATACGGACGCCTTGAATGATCCCATACCTACTTGTCTGGACTGGTCACATTACGAGAAAAATAACGAACAAAAAGACATAAAAATACCAAGAAATGGTGTTATGAAACCTAAATATACATAACTAATATTGTAAATAACCCAAATGTAAGCTGAAAGCAATTCAACTATGATGGGAATTTGGAACACCAAAATGAAATCGTAATAAGATTTCCCCTACGGCGCTGTCTAAATAGACCTTATTGTTATTTAAATATATACATTTCAGTTCTCACAAGCTCTAAAAGACGTTCATCTTTTGATGACAACCAAACTGGCATTCGTATGAATTATTCATGTAGTATCAAAAATATTCCATATTATATATATATTTTATTACCAACATTTTCAGTGATTCAGACATTGCTAATGGCTCTTTAAGTTCGCAATAGGTAAAAAAATTTGGAGATAGCTTAATATAGGCTGACCAAAATTCTAAATTATATTCAAGTTTTAAATTTAAAACTTTTAATGTCAAGTAAACGTATAAGTATATTCTGTAAATGTTATGCGGTATTCACTTTTAGAAAAACTGCTACAGAAACTATGTAACTTTTAGAAGAGCTGCGGCATAAACTGTGTCACGTTTAGGAAAACTGCTACATAAAAATCGTCTCACTTTTTAGAAAATCTGCTACAGAACTGTGTCACTTTCAGAGAAACCGCTAAAGAACCTGTGTTACTTTTGGAAAAACTGATAAAGAAACTGTGTCACTTTTAGAAGAACTGCGGCATAAACTGTGTCACGTTTAGGAAAACTGCTACATAAAAATCGTTTCACTTTTTAGAAAATCTGCTACAGAACTGTGTCACTTTCAGAGAAACCGCTAAAGAATGTGTGTTACTTTTAGAAAAACTGATAAAGAAACTGTGTCACTTTTAGAAGAACTGCGGCATAAACTGTGTCACGTTTAGGAAAACTGCTACATAAAAATCGTCTCACTTTTTAGAAAATCTGCTACAGAACTGTGTCACTTTCAGAGAAACCGCTAAAGAACCTGTGTTACTTTTGGAAAAACTGATAAAGAAACTGTGTCACTTTTAGAAGAACTGCGGCATAAACTGTGTCACGTTTAGGAAAACTGCTACATAAAAATCGTCTCACTTTTTAGAAAATCTGCTACAGAACTGTGTCACTTTCAGAGAAACCGCTAAAGAACCTGTGTTACTTTTGGAAAAACTGATAAAGAAACTGTGTCACTTTTAGAAGAACTGCGGCATAAACTGTGTCACGTTTAGGAAAACTGCTACATAAAAATCGTTTCACTTTTTAAAAAATCTGCTACAGAACTGTGTCACTTTCAGAGAAACCGCTAAAGAACCTGTGTTACTTTTAGAAAAACTGATAAAGAAACTGTGTCACTTTTAGAAGTACTGCGCCATAAACTGTGTCACCTTTAGGAAAACTGCTGCATAAAAATCGTTTCACTTTTTAGAAAATCTGCTACAGAACTGTGTCACTTTCAGAGAAACCGCTAAAGAACCTGTCTTACTTTTAGAAAAACCGGTTCTGAAACTGTGTCAGTTTGTGAAAACTGCTTCAACATATGTGTCACTTTTAGATAACCTGATACAAAAACATTGTCATCTTTTAGAAAACCAGCTACAAAATTGAGTCACTTTTAGAGAAATTGCTACAGAAATTGTATCAGTTTTACAAACACTTTTAAGCTTCACAAAAGCTGAGTCACTTTTAGGGAAATTACAAAAGAAAATGTGTTAGAAAAACTGCTACATAAACTTTCACGCTTAAAAAACTGATAAAGAAACTGTGTCACTTTTAGAAAAACTGGTACAAAAATTGTGTCACTTATATAAAACGTCTACACAGCAAGCTTACTAGAGTTGAAAATTATGGAGATGCAGTGTGACGACGATGTTCAATTGTTTATCATACCATGTTGTTCAAACCACTGATTCCATCTTTACCTAGTCTTAGCCTCGTGAAAAAGACACCGACAGCCCTAAATGGATTTAGTTTTATTCGTAGAAATGTATATCAAAACAGTTAAAAATTGATAGTGCGCTAGTATGAGTATGTAATCGGTTGACTACCATGGTGTCACTTTAACTGAAACAGCTATCCTAGCCTACTACTAAATTAATCATATTTGTCAAGCCAAAAACACGGTAGTCATATACTAAAACTGTCAAAATTGAAAAACTGCGATATTTAACTTTTCGGTGGCCGAAATTAATTGAAATGAAGCCAAGTATAGACTATATTCTACGGGAATACGCAATGGGAAAATCATTCCTGTTTAGTCTATCGGTGTCACTCATAGCTTATCGTTTGGTACAGCTGAGACCCCATCTTCTGTTTAAAATATAATGGTACAAAAATTGGGTTTCAAGGGGTCTTCGACAAATCTGGCCCGTGTGGGTACCTGAGTTTCGCAACCCATAATTTACTACAGTCGCGTCATATCAAGAAACGGGAGACGACATATCAGGAATCATCCTACTTGGATCCGCAAAATTGCTAACTTTTTTGGAACCACTGTCAAGGCTGCTGTAGCCCGGATATGCATCGTCGACCATTTGTCAGAAACATTGAACTCCTAAGACGTCGAGGTATTGAACTCCCTAAGACGATATATGAGGAATCATCTCATTTGAATACACAACATTGCTAACTTTTTTGGAACCACTCTCAAGGCTGCTGTAGCCCGGATATGCATCGTCGACCATTTGTCAGAAACATTGAATCCCTAAGCCGACGAGGTATTGAATCCCTAAGACGATATATGAGGAATCATCTTATTTGGATACACAACATGCTTACTTTTTTGGAATCGCTCTCAAGGCTGCTGTAGCCCGGATATGCATCGTCGACCATTTCTCAGAAACATTAAACCCCTAAGGCGTCGAGGTATTGAACCCCCTGAGACGATATATGAGGAATCATCTAATTTGGATACACAACATTGCTAACTTTTTTAGAACCACTGTCAAGGCTGTTGTGGTCCGGATATGTATGGTCGACCAATTGTCAGAAATATTGATTTTTTAAAACAAATTGGCTCAACTGGCATTTCATCATATACAAATTGGTGCACCTATCAGCAATTTATTTAATAAAGTAATGTTGTGCTGCTATCACTGGAGTCCTTAAATTTATAACCGAAAGAAATATTGTACAAAGCATTAAAATGAGGTTTGCCAGAATGTCTTTGTTTGAGTCATCAACATTCAGTTACTATATAGATTATCGTATGGTCAGGTGCAGGTCATTGCCTTGCAACGAGATTCTCGTCTGATCAGGTGTATCATCATTGTTTTGCGGCGAGATTCTCGTCTGATCAGGTGTATCATCATTGTTTTGCGGCGAGATTCTCGTCTGATCAGGTGTATCATCATTGTTTTGCGGCGAGATTCTCGTCTGATCAGGTGTATCATAGGCGGCGAGATTCTCGTCTGATCAGGGTATCATCATTGTTTTGCGAGATTTCTTCGTCTGATTGAGGTGTATCATCATTGTTTTGCGGCGAGATTCTCGTCTGATCAGGTGTATCATCATTGTTTATGCGGCGAGATTCTGATCAGGTGTATCATCATTGTTTTGCGGCGAGATTCTGTTCGTCTGATCAGGTGTATAATCATTGTTTCGCGAGATCCGCTTGGTGATCGTTGGATCAGGTGTATCATCATTGTTTTGCGGCGAGATTCTCGTCTGATCAGGTGTATCATCATTGTTTTGCGGCGAGATTCTCGTCTGATCAGGTGTATCATCATTGTTTTGCGGCGAGATTCTCGTCTGATCAGGTGTATCATCATTGTTTTGCGGCGAGATTCTCGTCTGATCAGGTGTATCATCATTGTTTTGCGGCGAGATTCTCGTCTGATCAGGTGTATCATCATTGTTTTGCGGCGAGATTCTCGTCTGATCAGGTGTATCATCATTGTTTTGCGGCGAGATTCTCGTCTGATCAGGTGTATCATCATTGTTTTGCGGCGAGATTCTCGTCTGATCAGGTGTATCATCATTGTTTTGCGGCGAGATTCTCGTTCGGGGACCCGCCTGATCAGGTGTATCTTCATTGTTTTGCGGCGAGATTCTCGTCTGATCAGGTGTATCATCATTGTTTTGCGGCGAGATTCTAGCTCGTCTGATCAGGTGTATCATCATTGTTTTGCGGCGAGATTCTCGTCTGATCAGGTGTATCATCATTGTTTTGCGGCTGCGGGGTTTGTTTGCGGTGTTCTCGTCTGATAGGCTATATTGTCGTTTTGCGGCGAAAGTATCTTGTCTGATCAGGGAGATCATCATTGTTTCGCGGCGAAACAATTCTGTCTGATCAGGTGTATCATCATTGTTTTGTGGCGAACAACTCCGTCTGATCAGGTGTATCATCTGTTTTGCGGCGAGATTCTCGTCTGATCAGGTGTATCATCATTGTTTTGCGGCGAGTATCTTTGTTGATCAGGTGTATCATTACATTGCTTTGCGGCGAGATTCTCTGTCTGATCAGGTGTATCATCATTGTTTTGCGGCGAGCATTCTCGTCTGATCAGGTGTATCATCATTGTTTTGCGGCGAGTATTCTGTCTGGTGTATCCAGTCCCAATATTTTGCGGCGAGATCTCGCTGATCTGATAGGTGTATCATCATTGTTTTGCGGCAGATTCTCGTCTGATCAGGTGTATCATCATTTGTTTTCGGAGATCCCGCTTGTCGGTGTATCATTGTTTTGCGGCGAGTATTCTCGTCTGATCAGGTGGATCATCATTGTTTTGCGGCGAGATACTCGACTGATCAGGTGGATCATCATTGTATTGCGGCGAGATTCGTTGCAGTGTATCATCATTGTTTTTGCGGCGAATAATTCGTCTGATCAGGTGTATCATCATTGTTTTGCGGCGAGATTCTCGTCTGATCAGGTGTATCATCATTGTTTTGCGGCGAGATTCCGCTCGCCAGGTGTATCATCTTGTTTTGCGGCGAGTTCTCGTTGTCGGTGTTCTCTCCGGTTTTGGCGGCGGTTCTCGTCTGTCGTGTATCATCATTGTTTTGCGGCGAGATTCTCGTCTGGTCAGATTCATGTCCGTTGTCTTGCGACCGGATTATCGTCGGACTAGGAAGTTTGTTATCCGGAGAAATTGTCGTCTGACTAGATCATACGGGCATGATTCCGAAGTCCCGGGTACGTTCAGTTTAGCCGATTGCGTTGTAGCAAAAATATTTAGCTCTAGACCATAGATTAGTAGCACTTAAGACGCCGTAAATGCAACTAAAATAAATATGTATAAATATAGCTATTTTCAAAAATTTTGTTAAGGATCCTTTTGCAAGCCAACCTAGTCGCTATGTAAATCAAGCTCTTTTATGCATAATAATTATACTATTCTGGAACGATGTTTTAGGAACATATAACCATGCGTATCAACAACTTTTTATATTTCGTGATTTTTCATTGTCGTCATATATTTCTGGCTTTTAGAGACGATTCCGCCCTTATGACAATTTATCACCTTCGCTTTTAGCTTATATATTTGCAGCGTCTGAAAAATGTCACACTGGCTAATCGCGGTTAGCCAAGCTTGGTTTTAGAGCCGCGGCAGACTGTGATAAGATGCGGCTCTACCGCACACATCTTAACCTATTCCCTGCGCTTGACGTATATATAAGTCATCATGTATTTTCGCCGTTCGCGCGTGACGTATATATAAGTCAGATTCACTGATGTTTACAATGTGCTGTAAGTGGTATGCGCGTGCGAGAAACGACCTACAGCTATAGTGCGCGGTTAGGTGTTCTACGCGAAATTTTTTACAATAACCTGTGACGTATATATACGTCATGCGCGACAACCATTCTCTTTAATTGAGGATATATTATTTGAGAATTAAAATTACATTCGTTGGATAATATGGATATTCCTAGTACATGTAAACGCCGTAAAACAGGGCCTAAATATAATATCGCCAACATAGAAGAGTCTGAAAGTGAAACTGAGTATAGTGATAGTGGAAGTGGGAGTGACAGTGATTCCGGCCGCGGCAGTGAATCGGATACAATTGTTGGCGAGCGGGATGCCACCAATTTTGCTGAATTGGACGACGACACCGAGCAATGGAACTGGTCTACTGATGGTTTTCAGCCAACGGATATTCAGTTTACAGGCATGGAAGGGTTTAGAACTGATATTCCTGTCGACGCTACCATGCAGTGGTTCTTTCAGCGGGTGTTTACGGACGAGCTTGTCCAGTCCGTAACAGACCACACGAATGTATACGCACAATATTTTATCCATAAGAACACACCACTTTTGCGATCAAGCCAATTGGGTCGCCGGAAACCGGTTACGTTTGAAGAAATGCTTGTGTTTTATGGAATGGTTCTCTGCATAGGTTTGGTAAAAGCTTCCAACCATCGAGGATTATTTCGCAACGGAGCGACAACCTTTACTCGAAATTAGAATTATTCGAAATTTCTACGTCGTGTGCCATTGTCGCAGGATCGGTTTCAGATCATTATGCGAATGCTGCATTTTTCCGATGATTTTGAAGTGGCAAGCGTTGATCGTATGGCGAAGTTACGTCCTTATACGGATACTATGAAAGATGCCTTGGCTCTCTTTTATTACCCTTGCCAAAATCTATCTTTACACGAAGCAATGATGCTTTTTCGAGGAAGATTTGTTGGGCGTCAGTATATGAAGGACAAACGTCATAAATACGGAGTCAAATATATCAACTCAATGAACCAAACGGAATCTGCCGTAATTTCAAGGTATTTACTGGTAAGCGTGACGAAACCGCTGGATCCGGTAATACTCAGAAAGTGGTTCAATATTTAGTTTACCTATGTGTTGAAGTAGCGTATAGCTACGGGGGACGTCGTATGGCGAAAATGTGGGGAAATTATGGTTTTGAAATGGCGCGACCGACGAGGGGTATCGTTAATCAGTACGATGCACACCACTGAAACACAGGTTGTCCGGGATCGAAGAGGGAATAAGAAAGAAAAGCATTTAGCGGTAATTGAATACAATAACAATATGGGTGGGATTGACTTGGGTGACCAAATGTTATATCATTATTACGGACCAAGAAAAGCATTGAGGTGGTATCGTAAGGTTTCGTTTCATCTTTTGGAAATAGTTTTGAACAACGCGCGGGTTTTATATTCGAAATGGAAAGGCGATAAACCGGTAACGCAAAAAGTTTTCCGTGAATGCATTGTTAGGCAACTATTGGGTATGGGTGCGATGGGTTTTGCTGAAATTCCCATTGAACCAATTACGGGATTCCATTACCTTGCCCCATGCTCTCAGCGCAGGTGTGTCCAATGTTCTGAAACCATAATTGGACAAGATAGAAAAACAAAAACCGATTCGAAAGCAGAAGGGAACGAGCTATTAGTGCGAGGTGTGCGAAAGTCGGTCGGCACTTTGTGTAATCGGCAGTTTTCGTGATTGGCATGCGGAAGCTAACTGAATATTGGCGTTAAAAATGATATTGAACTGTTTCAAACTGATTTTTTTTTAATATTAACGAATAATTGCAGAAATTTCACATAAAAAAACAAGCGCTATTCGCCACATATCCGTGACGTATATCTAAGTCTTCGCGCAGGTGCAGTTCTGAAATGAAACGGGTTATGCGCATGACTCTATATACGTCATAATGAATAAATGACTTTTTCATATGCTATATTATTGAGTAAATTATTAATTCGCATTTAGAAACGCGGTTTTGCCTGTTATAGTGAAAAAATAAACGCGCGTACCGGGCATCGACCAAATTCTTTACTGCGCATCGAAAGGGTTAAAGGTCAATGATGCATTATAATATACCAGTGTAAATTAAAATTAAAAAACTTTTGTCGAAGTGGTAATTCAAGTTTTGGCCATTGTCCAATGCGTAAAACCACACATTTTGGGTATGTTTCAAATGTTGGCAGGCACCATGGCGCGAATTCATATTTGGCAGCATTTTACCCATCGTAGATAACTTTCATGACCAGTGTAGAGTGACACTCAAAACCTCGAAACACTATATGCTGACGCGATATGTATTTTATAAGACTGTTAAAGAACTGAGAGCCATTTTACTAGCAAGTAAAGTTAAACGCCTCACAAATAGAAAAAGGGTGTGTTTCCAAAACGTTTCACACAGTTTGAGAACAATCGTCGAAATATTTAAAGGGCTTGGTGTACTTTATAACTGAAACAGTTTCTTAATTTCTATTTTATGGAATCCCAGCGGATTCGCGAAGACAATCTCAGCTACATCGGGTGCAACTGGCTCTATCAACCCTAATACGATGTTTCACTATTCCTATTTCTATTCACTATTTCACTATGTTTTCACTATTCGGTATAATGGGTACACACATATTGACATAAGTTCTACCCAGCGGTCGAATTCGGCCCATGTCAACATTTTACGGGCCGAAGTATGCCTGCAATACCATCCTCAATATACTACGCCTAAGCCTTAGTCTTAACCTATGCTAAGGACACTGTATGAACTACGTACTACGCGTAAGCCTAAGTCGGGGGGCTGCCGCTTCCCGAACCACACGCTCTAAGCTGTTTCTTTTCCTAACGTTATAGCCGTTTTTTTAACATTTTTTTTTGCTTTCTTTCTAAAGTTGAAATGAGTCGATAGCCAGGTGAGGCTTAGGCTTAGTATATCGAGAAAGGAAGAGATTATATTTTATTTCCATTCCTCAGAGTTACCTAAGCCGACGAATAGGTAGAGCTCCTGGCAAGCTAACATCTAATACTTTTGTCCGAGTTCATTGAACATGCTCACATAGCTAATAATGTGGTGCGTTTCAATTCTCTCAAAATTTGGTTTCTTGTTAGGGTCAGCCAGACTACTAGTGGGGTTTCCTTTCCAAACCCGCCCCAAAACCCCAGAATCTACTAAAAAACCGGTTTGCTTACCAAATCCCTTATATCCCTCCCTGCCCTGGGTTTTCTTTTCATCCTTGTTTTCTGTCGGAGGTTTAGTAGGCTACCAAGAGGGTTCCCGAGGCTAAAATCCTATCTTTCCACTAAATTCTTTATTATACGGTTCTCTAAGTTTTTAATTTTTTAAAATCTTAAAATTTCAAATTTTACTTCCTTTTGCTGTATCAATTTGCATTAATTCCCTTTGTTTTTTATTAGCTAGGTTAAATCTTAATTTCCTTTCTGTTCAGTCGGATCAGAGATCTTACGGAGTTTGCCGTCTACACACAATTCGATTTATGAGTATTGCTTTATTATTATTGTATTTTGGTTTTATATGGTTATCTAGCCAGCCCTTTATGTTGTTTAATGTGTTTTATAGGCTACGACAGTTGGTGTTAGAGTTACGGTATATGAATATATTTACGGAAGAGATCCGGAACATCGATTACTTAGTTATTTTATAACTTCTGAGTCAGCGCTAGTATCTATTCACCTGTAAAGAATTACGGGACTCGGCGAAGTGTTGCTTTTGTTTTTGGATCTTCAGAGAAGGAGCTTATACTCGGTCCTTCCGTTACGTACTTATATTTCAAGGCGCTTATACTCGGGCCTTTATCTACTACTGCTTGGCAAGGAAACGCCTACACTCTGGTTTCCTTTAGGTAAAATGACGCAAACAATGTTGTTTTCCCGTAGTGTAAAGAATACGCGATTTCTTGTGTGCCGTTGTCGGGTCAGAGTGAAAGTTTCTAGAATGAAGGGGTTGGCAGCACAAATAAGTATCGTTAAACCATTATTATTTTAATTAGTATATAATACTAGTTTTCCTTATGCGCGAGTATACTTAAGGTGACGCCGCTACCCATCCTATTTTGTATTTTTGGATAAAATTTGTTGCGGAACGCTTTTTGAAAAATTGAAATTCGGCGTAAAACTGTTTGCGAACACAGCGCTCTCGGTTGAAATCTAACCAATTTGTGTTCGCGAAAATTGAAGTAAAATGACCCAAATTTTGGATAACTAAAATTTATCGATTTGATTGTGACGTCAGTTTTGCATTAAATTTGTTCGAGAACACTGTATAATCCAAATTTAAATGATAATGCATTAGGGAACAGAATTTCTGCAAACTGAAATCGCCGAAATTCTGTTTTGAACGTAAGGTCTAATATCTGGCACTTGAATTTGATTTTGCCAATTTTCGGTTAGCGAAAAACAGAATAAAATTTAGCCTGTTATCCGTAACAAGGGTTTGTAATTCGATATCGGTAATGACATAATAGGATGATTGGCGGAATCACCTTAAGTGTATATACTCACGCATTATAAAATCGTGAACCCTGGCAATAAGAACTATAGTAAGAGCGATAGAATAAATAACTTAGGGTTAGTAATCTATTAATTTAGGCCCCTTCGTGTCCAGTGAGTGGTAACCAGGGCGAGAGTGCAGGTGGATCTCGGATAAATTTAGTAGCGCTAACACATCGGTGGCTACCTTCCGGCGTCATCGGCTTGGGGCGCACTCTTTTTGAGTAGACTGGTTGAGTTAGGGGTGAGGATTCGAATAACCACCTCGAGAAATCCCTGACCAAAGCCATCCTGAGGCCAGGAGTGAGAAACTTAAACTGTACAGTAGTCGACCGCTACCGTACAGTTTTACTAACGTGGTTCGGCAGCCGTCCGTTGTCGGCCTGTTTAAATTAACTGGCACTATTAGCGTAACTCTAAGGCTTAGGTTGCGGTACTCAGATAATCACACGGTGGCTACCGTCCGGCGTCATTGTGTCTACCCACAAGGGCTTTAATAAAGTAACAAATAACATAAATTCCACTCACTGTCGCTGAAGTATAACCCTTAAACATTATTTGTGATAACTTATTGTTAAGGACTAGGCCAATACTTCTCAGTTTTAAATAACCCGAAGGACTAAAGTACCAGATAGGGATTGTAAAGAACACCGAAATTAGTGGCAGAAGTGCATAGCCAAAGTGACACATCAGACTGTGCAAATATAGTGTCAGACTGTGCAATAAAGTCCGGTGGAGTACGAGTGTGAGTTGAAAACAATCTGGTACTATCAGCCGTTACTGAAAAACTAGTGCGAAGCAGTGTGAGCAAAAATACGGCACAAAAGAACAGTACCGAGGCTTTTCGAAACGAGCATCGAGGAAAGTACGTATTCGTATACGGTTATCAAAAATAGTGCCAAAAGTGATCCACAGTGTTATCAGTGCCTAACGTTTTATCATTTGGTAATAAACATTCTATATTCGTGTCTGTTGCCCAACTATCTGAAACCCGAGCAATAGAGCCGAGCGAGGATCACGCCGCATCGCAAAATATAAAGCACTAGTACCGCTCACGAAAGAGAAAGACGCGCGCCGCAACCAGTGTCTCACTGGCATTCTACTGGCTACACCGCGAACCATACAGTCCTTCGGTGACGAATCGGGTCCCCTTTTAAATACCGATAGCCGCCATAACCAAAAATCCCCATCCAACTCCTACCCCCAAGAAAACAAAACAATATAACATAGTGACCACGATCTTGTGTAAAACTGGGACAATTTTAAAACAAAATTAATAAAAGTGGTCGATATGTTTTCCAAAAACCCAAAAAGTAACCCCCCCCTAACCCAGATAAGGCAGAAGTCTAAATAGAATTTATTTATACCATAGTAGCAATGAGTAGTCCGCATAATCAGGATGTTTTTACGCAAGCCTGTTTAGAGTTTAAAATACTAAATGCCACTTCAGGGAACGCCACTTAGTATGACAATCGATAAAGAATCGACGACGAAATCCAAGAACGTCGCGATCGAAGAATCATCAAACGAAAAGCCACAATAAACGACGATAGACCCGAACATGAAAAAAGAATTCGAAGACATCATTCAAGAAGTTGAATCACACACGCCAGAACCAAAAGTACAAGAACAATCGCAAGGCAAAAGAAGTCTGTAACAAACGTACACCTAGACGTTTCAAGAAGAAGCAAGCGACGACCGACTCTTCGCAACAACACAAGACCGCGAAAAAGAAATGCGAGATGCGATACAAAAACTGCAACAACAAAAATAAAAGCAGTTACAATTTATAAATATATAAGGAAGCATGCTACTTTGACCAAAGAGTTGCAACAACTGTGTCAAAGCCACGACCAAGACGAAACAGAAATTCCACAAGCTCAACCACGAAAAGAATCGCTAAGTACCGACCAAGATGAAGGAATCGAAATACGAAGAGTTTTCGAAAGAGAACAAGTAAAAATAGTGCTGAACAACGAGAAAGACTCGGAGCAAGTACAACCGACAACAATCACGGTCAACGACCAAGAAACCGGTGCAAAAAGCACAGTCGAAATCTACGAGCAACAACAGTCGAGTAGAAACGACGAGAATAGACCAACAATCTGTGAATATCGAAATGTAAAAAGCCGCGGCGATGTAACCGCGACTTGAGTGACTCCTGTACGAAAATTCCGAGCTGACCATAGGACATTGAGGATATTAACTTTGAATTGTCTGCTACTTAAGTATCAACTACACCAACACAATACAGATCTTGGCAGAAAAAACGTTAACAAATCTTCATTCAGTGTTTCATGCCATGTCAGTGTTTTTGATGGGTCCAGTTGGAGGACAACAGTGCGCGATGTGAATTAACTTTGATTGAACCCCGTGGAGATTGTGCAGTTCAAATCCACAAGCGCTAACGTCAGTGTAGCTTTTTGAAGCCATGTTGGTGAAAGTCGTCAGGCAAGTGCGTTGTTAAAATACGACAGTAGCAGACATTCTATCGTTTTGATTGCTGGACATAGCATTGATACAGAACGGTACGAATTAAAGCTAGTCAGATCTTTACCGGTGTATCGAGGGGAGCATCTGTCAGGGGTAGATATTTGACAATATATTCCAACAATTTTAATATCTTCGATGACTTGTATAGGCGAACTAAATGAATGTTGAACCGATTAGCCATCTTTGCAGGGTCATCTTAGTTCGCCAAAGTCGATTGCTAGATAAAAGTCGCTTAGGTTTTCGCCTTTGGGCTAGAGATTTGATGGTTTTCCACAGCTTGTTTATGCCCGTTTGAAAATTGGACGAACTATCGTGTTGGTACCATTTCTCCCGTTTGAAATCAATGACTGCGTTGCTGATTTCTTTGTTGAGTTAATCTGGTGTACTCTGGTGCGGATTTATAATGGAATGGAAATAAGAGAGTGATAGGTTTTGAATGGATCGTACGGTAAAACCAGAACTGTTGACGTAAAACGTCCAACCTCTCGAGTGACAATCGAGTAAAGTGGGTGACGTATGTTTATAAGCTACAACGAGCGCAGTTATATATATATGACTGCCAGGGAATAACCGGAACCAAAATTTACCGGAACCGGAACCAGCAACCGGAACCGTCCATTTAAACCGGATCCGGAACCGGAACCGGAACCGGAACCTGGTCTTCGAAATTTATATATAGTAAAACAGATGATGGAAGAAATGAAGGTATAGTGGATTTAAAATACATTAAAAATAACTTTTACATTAAACTTAAGGTTTTGCGATGGTATTATTGCCTTTCTGAAACTGTAAAGAGACTGATGAAGCTAATAATGTTTATTTATCGATCAAATATGTCGATTTTTGGACACCCAGAGCAAAAATGCCTTCCACTATACACCATTACATATATTGCGTCAAATCGAATATGCTTACAAAGCTTGGAGCGTAGAATACACACTTTCGCTCTGTCTCCAGTCGCCTCCCTTTACTACACATACGTTTGTTGTATGTTCTTCTATAGGATTGGTTTATATGATTCTAAGAGAAAATAATAGATAGAAGGTAATTCTCTGATCAGTGGTCAGAGACACTGTTTAGGCTAGCGTTGGACAAACAGTGCCCGTCAGTTAGATCATAATGATGATAACTTTCTAATCAGAATGCTATAAATAAGACACACTGTGATGCTGCTCGCACAGTTTCAATAAATACAGTTCATTGCCAAGAAAGCAGTTTCTAGCTGCGTTGCAGACAACGTTAGTTTACTTCAATTTAGACTGATTTACCAAGTTTACAAGCGCGCTGGCGGGTGCTTGACGCAATTTATGTTAGCCAAGCATACCCTAAGTACTTCTGCGTAAGCCATACTCTGTTACCGATTTGGACCGGTTTAATTCAAACGTATCCCACAGACTTCTGGATGTGTAAAATAGCTGCTACACGCATCGACCTGGCTTTGATTTAACAAACTCCTGCAGGTTATTATGAAAAATTCCTGCTCAAATTATGTGCCCTACTTACGTTTTACACGGCAAATTGGTTAGTTAATCTTTTCTTTTGCTTGGTTGTATTGGAGGTTGATCATTGTATAATATATATTACATATGTTTGGATTACAGGATAAAGCAAAAAACGTGGAAAAATTCAAACAAAATTTTTAAACCGGAATTCCGGTTCCGGTATGGTTTTTGCCCTTTGCCGGAACCGGAACCGGAACACGATTTTCGCCGGAACCGGAACCGGAATTCCGGTTACTCCCTGATGACTGCGTTCATAAACTATAGACATCGCCAGTCGCATAATATCGATTTGGAATTAAATAAAGGTGGTATGTTCCGAAGGTGTATATTCAGTGAAAATCTTCAAAGGGTTTCTTATTAATTGTGTTACTGACTTTCAATAACTTTAGCTAAACAATATATTTTGCAGAATTATTAAATATATAGTTTCTATTATCAAGTTATATACAGATATTTATATTAGTCTATTTATTAAACGATGAGTGAAGTCTACGAAGGTCCGCCGGTTGAATTTGGGCCAACCGGAAAGCCGCGGTTTCATGTTCCGCCAACGGTAGCTAATGTGGACGGCTGGGGGCCGACGGGAGTTCCAGCACAATTCGAAAACCTACCGTTTCAAACATTTTCGAAAGGCGACAAGATTGGAAAGGTAAGTATATATATATATATATGTACAAGCCGTGTTTACCTAGTGCCGTTTATTACACTACGATAGCTTTGTGAATATTGGAATACCTGTACGCAACGTTCTCTATCGTTTCCTGAAAATAATACTCTCTCATTTTTGAAACTGCTATTAAATCTTTGTTTATGTTTTTATAATTTTATATTGCAAAAACTGTAACTCTGTTATATAATTATTGAACCGGACCGCAATATAGTAACGCTGTTGGTCAACTAGGTTTAAATGTATTTTTTCAAACATGAGCAGCGGCCATATACTACCGGTTATGATGGAATCTTAGGAAATATGTCGGTTCGGGCCGGACCCGGTCTGTGGTAAAAGCCGATCCCGACTGATCAAGTCAAAAATTTATTTGGCGTCAATAGACAGATTTTTTATCCAGCCGTGTACCTAGTAAACTGAAGCCTGCTTTAGATGCAATTTTGATTTACATTATGCGCAAATGTTATCATAACACGGGATATCATAGCTACGCTTGGTACCAAATTTCCCAATAATTCTCGCTGCTAAATATTTGGCTCTACAGTGAAAGAATTCTGGAAATGTCGGTCAAAAAACGTGGACATGCTGCTAAAACTTCAGCAATAGCGTGTCCCCTATTTAGCACATTAGTTTCGAATCATATCCGCGCGTAAGTGTGAAATAGTGTAAGTTAGTGAAAAAAAATTAATATATGAGCCAAAATTTGGTCAATTGAGACACCCCAAGTCTTACAGCACTACGAAATATTTGATTTTAACTCGGCGGTATAGATACTCATCGGAAAGCGTTAAGATTCGCGTATAAATTGCCGCTGAAAATCTACGACGGTTGACACAGTTGAGGTTAAAACAACTTTGAAATATAGTTTTTACGTAATTTAATCAATTTTTTGAGCTCTCGAATGGAATTTAAGCCAAAAAACTCACATATTGTCAGATAAGAGCTTTGTCGGCAAGTAAACAGTGACGTGGCGTTGATCAGGCAGAGAAAAAAATGTCAGTGCTATTTCTGCCACTTGATGCGAGGTGGCAAACCTCATAATTAGAATTTTTTCGTTTGTTATTTTTATACTTAGTATATTTCCATTGTTCTGTATTGATAAAGGTTGTGACTCAACATTTGTTTTTGTTTTTTTCTTTATATTTTAGGTAGCAGACTGGACTGGAACCTTGTACGCTGACAGACGCTATGGAGGTACATTTTTGTTATATATATGTAATATTGTTCACGGCATTGCGCACTTTTCAAAATTCACGGTTGTAGCAATGAAATATTTTTGAACGGGACATTTTGAGCGTCCAGTTCTATACATGAGTAGTTAATTAAGAAGAGCGAGTAAAAGTTTAGAACACGACGATGGGTTTGAGAATTCGTGCCCACGGAGCTCTGACTAACAGTAGTCGGATTAACGCCGATCTATTGCTTCCACCCCAATGTATTATTTAGATCCCATATTTTGTTTTATGCAAGCAGCTGTTTTCTAGTTGTGGTTTCATCGTTTTTAGTACGGTTTATGTATAAATTTTTTCTTATTCTAGCTGGGCGTTGGAATCAATACAATCAAATGCCTGGAGGTATACCGGCAGGTTCGCAATACGCCTATTATCACGAAAACGAGGATTCGCAGTTTCACTTAGTCGATACGTCTCGGGTCGTAAAAACCGCTCAACAACGCGCTAGTCGACAGCGTCAAATGCAATTACAGGTTGGTGTTGTTCTTCTACTTCTGTTTTTTATTTCACAATCATTGGCTTTCAAAAACGCGACAATGAACCTCTACTTGTACGAATATATTTTTGGGATTGAATGTAACACTGTGCTCTCCAAATTGTTGTGGTGTCTGAGAGCCCTGGCATTTTACGGTTCCCACTGGCTTAAAACAGGTGCCCCCCCTAAAAAAATTTCGGGCTCCCCCGGTTCATTGCTTCTTGCAAATTTTTTGTTTCCGTCCGGTCCAAAGCACATAACATTTGATCAAAATTTGTACTAAAATTCCGTTCCGAAGTCAAAATTTTCGCAAATTGTGTCAAAATTTGCTTCAAAATCGCCTTCTCTCCATCAAAAGCGTTTGTAACACGATTTTAACCTTTTTCCGTTTTAAACGTTTTTATCTGGGCAAAATCGGGCGCCCCTCGGCCCGGAACCTGGAAAAATTTTCAGCGAATGGTAAGACCCAGAAAAAGTATATATATATAAGGAAACTAAGCAAAAATTCGGAAAAACTGGAAAAATACGGATAAGCAAAATTTGTACTGGCCAAAGACGGGAAATTTTGGTGTCGGGCAGTCATGGAGTGGGGGGGGCTCCGACCGAGGGCCCAGTAACATATGTTCAAGTGGAATAATATACGCTATAATTAAATCGGGTCGTATTGAATTTTGTTTATTTAGGTGCACACATCTTACGGTAGCTGCCGAAGTACTTGTATACATGATTATTATATGGTTGTCGTTAGTGACGCGCAGGAAAATAACTGTATTGTCTGTGCCTACCGACAAGGCCGTATGCGGGCAGAGATACATTTAGGTGTCGCGTCGTGTTTATTTAGGTGCACACATCTTACGGTAGCTGCCGAAGTACACGTATACATGATTATTATATGGTTGTCGTTAGTGACGCGCAGGAAAATAGCTGTATTGTCTGTGCCTACCGACAAGGCCGTATGCGGGCAGAGATAGACTTCACCATATCCGGATATGCAGTACCATGATATATTTTTTCAAAATTGTATTTAATCTTCAATGTCCATATCTGAGACTTTGCCTTCCCTATTATAGGTTTGTTTTACTATACGTAGTATTAACGACCTGAAATATATAAACAAAGTATATACTTGTGATAATACTTTTGCACAAACATTAACCTCTGTGTCGGCCGATTAATATTGTTTTTACTATCAATATTTAATTCATGGTTGACAATATTTCATTTTATAGTTAGCACTGATGTATTCAATATAAATACAAATTTGTTTTCTTTATAGACACTCATATATCATGTATAGCCGAAAGTTTGTATAGGTTTGTTTAAAATTTTGTTTGTTTTTAACATGGTTCAAATAAGGTCATGTCGCGCTTCCAATGTGATTTCTTAACTAATTCTGCGCTTTGCATTGAAGTTTGACGGTTACTAGATTAAAAAGCGCCCGGCTGAAGTGGCGGCAGCCCACATTTCGTACCAGTTTAACACTAATTGGGATAAGTTGTCGTTCTTCAGCGTCGACTTATGGCACAGAAGGAACGCGAACGACGAATGGCAAACGTGAACAGCGCGGGACTTGGTAAAGCTGCGCGGAATTGGGAAAAGTAAGCAGCTTTGTAAACAAAATAAACTGCTTTGCTATGAAGGTCTATCAAACAAAATCGGTGATTTGTAATTTCAGCGAAATTTGAGTTGTAAGCTCGAAAAATGTCTATAAAATTACACAGTTACGTATTATTCTTAACTATAAAACCTTTTAATTTTTATTAGTTACGCAGCCGGAATTGCAACCGTCCTTCTCCTTGTTGGACATTGCAAATTAGCAGTTACCCAAGGGTATTTAATAACAGTTTCCAAGCAGGGTTATATTTTTAAACTTGAGGCATCAGAGTGAAATCAGTTGGGTGTGTGTCTGGAGTTGGCAACCGTCCTTCTCCTTGTTGGACATTGTAAATTAGCAGTTACCCAAGGGTATTTAATAACAGTTTCCAAGCAGGGTTTTATTTTTAAACTTGAGGCATCAGAGTGAAATCAGTGTATTGGCAACTGTCCTTCTCCTTGTTGGACATTGCAAATTAGCAGTTACCTAAGGGTGTTTAACCATATCCAAGCAGGGCTATATAAATTTTTAAACTTGAGGCATCAGAGTGAAATCAGTTGGGTGTGTGTCTGGAGTTGTCAACCGTCCTTCTCCTTGTTGTACATTGTAAATTAGCAGTTACCCAAGTGTATTTAATAAACGTTTCCAAGCAGGGTTATATTTTTAAACTTAAGGCATCAGAGGGAAATCAGTTGGGTGTGTGTCTGGAGTTGGCAACCGTCCTTCTCCTTGTTGTACATTGTAAATTAGCAGTTACCCAAGTGTATTTAATAAACGTTTCCAAGCAGGGTTTTATTTTTAAACTTGAGGCATCAGAGTGAAATCAGTGTATTGGCAACTGTCCTTCTCCTTGTTGGACATTGCAAATTAGCAGTTACCTAAGGGTGTTTAACCATATCCAAGCAGGGCTATATAAATTTTTAAACTTGAGGCATCAGAGTGAAATCAGTTGGGTGTGTGTCTGGAGTTGGCAACCGTCCTTCTCCTTGTTGTACATTGTAAATTAGCAGTTACCCAAGTGTATTTAATAAACGTTTCCAAGCAGGGTTATATTTTTAAACTTAAGGCATCAGAGGGAAATCAGTTGGGTGTGTGTCTGGAGTTGGCAACCGTCCTTCTCCTTGTTGTACATTGTAAATTAGCAGTTACCCAAGTGTATTTAATAAACGTTTCCAAGCAGGGGTTTATTTTTAAACTTGAGGCATCAGAGTGAAATCAGTGTATTGGCAACTGTCCTTCTCCTTGTTGGACATTGCAAATTAGCAGTTACCCAAGGGTGTTTAACCATTTCCAAGCAGGGCTATATATATTTTTAAACTTGTGGCATCAAAGTGAAATCAGTTCGGTGTGTGTCTGGAGTTGGCAACCGTCCTTCTCCTTGTTGTACATTGTAAATTAGCAGTTACCCAAGTGTATTTAATAAACGTTTCCAAGCAGGGTTTTATTTTTAAACTTGAGGCATCAGAGTGAAATCAGTGTATTGGCAACTGTCCTTCTCCTTGTTGGACATTGCAAATTAGCAGTTACCCAAGGGTGTTTAACCATTTCCAAGCAGGGCTATATATATTTTTAAACTTGTGGCATCAAAGTGAAATCAGTTGGGTGTGTGTCTGGAGTTGGCAACCGTCCTTCTCCTTGTTGTACATTGTAAGTTAGCAGTTACCCAAGTGTATTTAATAAACGTTTCCAAGCAGGGTTTTATTTTTAAACTTGAGGCATCAGAGTGAAATCAGTGTATTGGCAACTGTCCTTCTCCTTGTTGGACATTGCAAATTAGCAGTTACCCAAGGGTGTTTAACCATTTCCAAGCAGGGCTATATAAATTTTTAAACTTGAGGCATCAGAGTGAAATCAGTTGGGTGTGTGTCTGGAGTTGGCATCCGTCCTTCTCCTTGTTTGTACATTGTAAATTAGCAGTTACCCAAGTGTATTTAATAAACGTTTCCAAGCAGGGTTTTATTTTTAAACTTGAGGCATCAGAGGGAAATCAGTTGGGTGTGTGTCTGGAGTTGGCAACCGTCCTTCTCCTTGTTGTACATTGTAAATTAGCAGTTACCCAAGTGTATTTAATAAACGTTTCCAAACAGGGTTTTATTTTTAAACTTGCGGCATCAGAGTGAAATCAGTGTATTGGCAACTGTCCTTCTCCTTGTTGGACATTGCAAATTAGCAGTTACCCAAGGGTGTTTAACCATTTCCAAGCAGGGCTATATATATTTTTAAACTTGTGGCATCAAAGTGAAATCAGTTGGGTGTGTGTCTGGAGTTGGCAACCGTCCTTCTCCTTGTTGTACATTGTAAATTAGCAGTTACCCAAGTGTATTTAATAAACGTTTCCAAGCAGGGTTTTATTTTTAAACTTGAGACATCAGAGTGAAATCAGTGTATTGGCAACTGTCCTTCTCCTTGTTGGACATTGCAAATTAGCAGTTACCCAAGGGTGTTTAACCATTTCCAAGCAGGGCTATATATATATTTTTAAACTTGAGGCATCAGAGTGAAATCAGTTGGGTGTGTGTCTGGAGTTGGCAACCGTCCTTCTCCTTGTTGTACATTGTAAATTAGCAGTTACCCAAGTGTATTTAATAACCGTTACCAAGCAGGGTTTTATTTTTAAACTTGAGGCATCAGAGTGAAACCAGTTTATTGGCAACTGTCCTTCTCCTTGTTGGACGTTGCAAATTAGCAGTTACCCAATAGTGTTTAACCATTTCCAAGCAGGGCTATATAAATTTTTAAACTTGAGGCATCAGAGTGAAATCAGTTGGGTGTGTGTCTGGAGTTGGCAACCGTCCTTCTCCTTGTTTGTACATTGTAAATTAGCAGTTACCCAAGTGTATTTAATAACCGTTACCAAGCAGGGTTTTATTTTTAAACTTGAGGCATCAGAGTGAAATCAGTTTATTGGCAACTGTCCTTCTTCTTGTTGGACTTTGCAAATTAGCAGTTACCCAAGGGTGTTTAACCATTTCCAAGCAGGGCTATATATATTTTTAAACTTGAGGCATCAGAGTGAAATCAGTTGGGTGTGTGTCTGGAGTTGGCAACCGTCCTTCTCCTTGTTGTACATTGTAAATTAGCAGTTACCCAAGTGTATTTAATAACCGTTACCAAGCAGGGTTTTATTTTTAAACTTGAGGCATCAGAGTGAAATCAGTTTATTGGCAACTGTCCTTCTCCTTGTTGGACATTGCAAATTAGCAGTTACCCAAGGGTGTTTAACCATTTCCAAGCAGGGCTATATATATTTTTAAACTTGAGGCATCAGAGTGAAATCAGTTGGGTGTGTGTCTGGAGTTGGCAACCGTCCTTCTCCTTGTTGTACATTGCAGATTTGGAGTTACCCAAGGATGTGTAAAATCCTTCCGTGGTGTGTATTTCAAATATGCGCCATATACAACATCTTATATATATATACGTATAAAATTTATACAACCTCTGTGTCATAGACAATTTCTTGTGCATTATATATACCTCTAAGCCAGGGAATAACTGGAACCAGCAACCGGAACCGTCCATTTAAACCGGGTCCGGAACCGGAACCGGAATCTGGTCTTCGAAATTTATATATAGTAAAACAGATGATGGAAGAAATGAAGGTATAGTGGATTTAAAATGCATTAAAAATAACTTTTACATTAAACTTAATGTATTGCGATGGTATTATTGCCTTTCTGAAACTTTAAAGAGACTGAGGAAGCTAATAATGTTTATTTATCGATCAAATATATCAGTTTTTGGACATTCAGAGTAAAAAATATCTTCCACTATACACCATTGCTTATATAGCGTCAAATCGAATGCGCTTACAAAGCTTGGAGCGTAGAATGCACACTTTCGCTCTGTCTACAGTCGCTTCCCTTTACTACACATACGTTTGTTGCATGTTCTTCTGTAGGAAACTTAAAATTATTGGTTCATATGATTCTAAGAGAAAATAATAGATAGAAGGTAATTTTCTGATCAGTGGTCAGAGACACTGTTTAGGCTAGCGTTGGAAAAACAATGCCCGTCAGTTAGATCATAATGATCATAACTTTCTAATCAGAAAGCTATAAATGAGACACATTGTGATGCTGCTCGCACAGTTTCAATAAATACAGTTCATTGCCAAGAAAGCAGTTTCAAGCTGCGTTGCAGGTAACGTTAGTTTACATCAATCGACTGATTTACCAGGTTCACAAGCGCACTGGCGGGTGCTTGACGCAATTTATGTTAGCCAAGCATACCCTAAGTACTTCTGCGTAAGCCATACTCTGTTACCGAGTTGGACCGGTTTAATTCAAACGTATCCCACAGACTTCTGGATGTGTAAAACAGCTGCTACAAGCATCGACCTGGCTTTGATTTAACAAACTCCTGCAGGTTATTATGAAAAATTCCTGCTCAAATTATGTGCCCTACTTACGTTTCACACGGCAAATTGGTTAGTTAATCTTTTCTTTTGTTTGGTTGTATTGGAGCTTGATCATTGTATAATATATATTACATATGTTTGGATTACAGGATGAAGTAAAAAACGTGGAAAATTTCAAACAAAAATTTTAAACCGGAATTCCGGTTCCGGTATGGTTTTTGCCCTTTGCCGGAACCGCAACCGGAACACGATTTTCGCCGGAACCGGATTTCCGGTTACTCCCTGCTCTAAGCATTTAGAAGTGACTAACAATGCGCGCATATGAAATTAAACGTTTTCCAATATATTTGCAAGTTCTAAAACCTCAGCTAGCACTCTTGCGAGTTTTCAATACCAACAGGTATTATAGTTCAAGCAACTAGCAGAGGTGTCTTAAATGTGTAAATTTGTTTGAGACTGAGACTGCGTAAATTTTTTTACACATCTTGTATTTACACAGTAAAGTACACATAAAACAAACCATAGTTTCAAGAGACCTCGAAAATATTTTTGTTGCGTCTCCCGTTGGAACCATGTTAGTGATTTTTCACGAAATTATTGTGTTGTCAGTGATTTCACGCAAATATTATCAACTTGTAAGTAGTAATATTGTAAATCACTAGATGTCTTCGTCGCATAACTGTATTGAGTTTATCGAAATTTATTTAGCTACTTTGGTTAAACGTTTATGGCTGTGAATATAAATAAAAACAAATTAGAGAAGTCAAATTCGTGTACCAATTGATGATTTGATGAAGTACGCGTTAATTGGTTTATTGTTTCGATACACTACCTGTCTACGGATTTTGGGAGCATTATGTTCTCAAACTTTGTGGGCGTGGTTTATGCCTAGTGCTGAATTTGGACCTGGGCTTGCCATCCCGGGCCCCCCCCTCCCCCCGAGAATCGCTGCCCCCCCTCCCGGCCGAAGGCCGTCCCCCGATTCGCCCCCCCCCCCCGAGAATTTTGGTGCCAATAAACTCTGAGCCAATATTTATTTGCGATATTTTTTGGGCCAAATTTCATACTTTCTGAGTAAAAATTTCAAATTTTCGCCCTGCGGGGCAGCGCCTCTTACCAGTTTACCTAAATCCATGGTTCCATCGATCGTCACTTAATTAAGTAAGACCACTTATGTATGTAAAAAGCTAATACTAAATGCAGCTGATACAAATAATAGTAACTAATACGTATTACTTCAACTACTACTACCACTATACCCTTTCTGAAACGCTGAAACAAAATAAAAATAGAATATAGTGGCGTTGGAGCACCTGCATTGGTGACTGGGCACCTAAAATAAGTATACAGGTGGGATAAGTACCTGTACCGCTACCGGGTACCTGAAATTAAAAGTATACATGTTGGAAGATGTAGGTAAATCACGTTGTTGAGGAATTGTGGCAAATTTTTAAAAAAATTGCCCCCCCCGAGATTTTTCGCCCCCCGGTTCCGAACCGGGGGCCCCCGTGTCGGCCCCCCCAGGACTTGACCGGCCCATGGCAACCCCAGTGGACTGACATACAAAAGTGGCGCATGATCCATTTGATTTCCTAGTCAGACTCACAGTATACTATAATGCATGTTTGTGTAATTCTTTTTAGACTAGATACTATGGAGTCTTGTTAAACTTTTGCTTCGATCGCAAAATTTTGAATTTTCCCGTATAATGAAGCTTTCTCTTTCTCTCGGCTACCATTATTTATACTCAAACGAGCCTTGCAGAACATAGATTGCAGGACGTTCCGCGCCATTTAACCTGTTTATCTTGTGCGCGGTTTGGAATTCATAGCGTGCATTTATAAATGATTATTGTGAATTTTAAGAGATCGTCAGAAAGCGTACAAGCGTTGGCAGAAACAGTTTGGTAATCGTCAGAAATTTGATACCAGAAATCAGGTTCTTGTTTTAATACATTTATATTTTCTCTGGTAATAATTTTTTGTCAGCGGAACTTTTGTAAAAGTGTTTGGGTCTTTAAAAGTCTCATTCATTCTACAGCGCTGCCGGCTCCTTTCTGATGGTTTTAGACTTAACATCTGTTGCGTTATGTTCAATTCCGAAATCCCGTAGTCTTTAGCTGTAGTAGTCACAACAGCGGTTGATTGCCTCATGGTGTACGTGGAGCCAAGTAAATAGATCATATGTCGTTGACGATCCTAGTTTTGCACGTTCTTTTTCTGGCCAAGTTTTAACGACATACGTTTTGTTTCGTCTCGTTATATTTTAGCTTTTGGAGAATTTGCCATTCCCATTCGCTGCCAATTTAATAAAATGACAGTCGTATTTATACTAAGGGTTCTAATAGTATCACACAAGTACGAAAACTGGAAGCTACACTATACAACAACTACTCGGAACAGTCTTTGTGACTTTTAAGACTTCTGAAACGGAAGATGCTTTGCATACCATTGCTCTTAACAGTAGCGGTGTCATCGAACTTCATAAAAATTATTGAAACGGAGTGGGAGAAGTGACCGGAGTTTCCACTGTGGGCGCTAGGGTGAAAGATCGTGAAAATGTTTTTTTGTCTGTCGCTGTAATTCATAACTCATTTTTGGATGGACGGGTTTATAATTTTTGTTGTTTAATAGCAAAAGAGATGACGATATGCCCTTTAGTTGAACGCCAACAGCTCCGAGCTCGCCTTTGGTTATTGTTTGTTTTTACATTACAGTGAATGTTTATTAGGTTATCAAGCACGTTGGATACGATAGTTCTACTATCTAGCCTTCAACTTGGATGTATTATACCTTTTCATGGGGTTTCAAGGTTTTACGTGGACGAACCTGATGTTCCAAATGTAGTGTGTTTTCATTTGTCTGATTATGTGTTGTGTGGAGAGCATCAAGAGTGGTCTATATGTAGGTATATCTGAAGCTCGAATACAATGATTTGGTTATCGAGATTCTAGCGTGCATATTTTATGCCTTTTCAATGGGATTACGGTCAATGAACCCGATGTTCAGAATATACTCTGTGTTCAGTTGTTTAGTTACGTATTACGTATATGTTATCAAGAATACGCTGCATATGTGTTTTCCGGTAAATTGAATACGGTGGTTGGTTATCTATAGTCCAGCACGAGTATCTCATGCTTTTTTCAGACGTTTTCATTGTGCTTAGGGTCAATGAACCCGATTTCCAGAATATATTCGATCTTCAGCAGTTTGGTACATGGCATCAAAAATAGTCTATATATATAGAGAGAGAGAAGTTGTTCGGTATGCCAAAAGGAATGATTTGGCTATTTTGATCTATTTATAATGCTTTAGCGTCAATGAACTCGTATTTCCGGAATATATGCTGTCTTCTGTTGTTTGGTTACTTGTTGCGCACAGGTTATATTGTCTCTATAGGTTTCCTGGTAAGACTGAACACGATGGTTATGTAGAGACCAATACAAATACTTGATGTGTTGTGAGTTTCCGATGGGTTTAGGGTCGGGGTGGTTTTAAGATTTTCAGTTGGTTCGGGGTTCAAAAGTATTTTGCGCAGGATAGATAAAACAGCATATTAAAGGTGATTAAACCAAGTTATAACTTAAAAATGAATTCACGCTCGCGATATTTCACTCTCGCTTGCGAGGTAGTAGTATGGTCTGTGAATGCTAGATTTCGCCAAGATAGAGTTAAGAAAATAGATTAAGCGTTGGTTGCGGCAGATTCCAAAATTTGTTAGGGTGCATTTATGTTACTGCGAGTACTTTTTTGTCCTCAAACACATTTTCCCTATTCTAGTTTTATCTATTTTTTGAAACGGAACGAGCGGAGTTTCCACTGAGGGCGCTAGGAAGAAAATTCGTTATTGTCTGTTTCTATCAAGAATAACTTATTTTCTGCTAGATGGATTTCGAAAATTTTTTTGTTAGATAGCAAAAAATAATGTGGATTTGATCTTTAGTTGAACGCGATCAGCTGGAAGGTCGAAGTGGCAAAAAACAAGTTGTTAAGGGTTGTTTTCCAAATCTGGCTGTAAGAGTACCCGTCTTTCGCACCCATAGTCGCGGCATAGGCTAAATCGACAACTTTGCTGACAACCACTTTTTGTGGGGCCGAATATGGCTCGCCAGCCCTTTGCCAGAAATACTGATTTTTCAAATTTTTGGCATCTTTTGTCGTACAACGAGTAGCTATTAGGTTACCAAGCACTTTGAATTTGATGGCTTTGGTATCTAGAGTCCAACTTAAGTGTATTGCACCTTTTCAAGGGGTTTCACGGATTTTACGGTCGATGAATCCGATTTAAAAATATGTGTTTTCATTATTTGTTTGGTATGTATTGCGAGTAGGGCATCAAGAATGGTCTATATTGGTTTTTCTGAACGTTGCATACAGTAATTTGTTAATATAGAGTGCATCACGGATATTTCATTCCTTTCCATGGTTTTTCTTCAAGTTTAGGCTCAATCTGCCTGATTACCAGAATATACGTAGTGTGTCTTCAATATCTTAGTTATGTGTTGCGTACACTGTACCAAGGATGTTCTTTGTATAGGTTCTTTGGTATGCCGGATACAATGGTTTGGTTATCAAGAGACCAGCACAAACACGTTTTGCCTTTTCCATTTGCTTATGGTTGACGAGGTTTTAGGGTTTTCAATGGGCTCCGGATTACCAAGGTTTTGGCGCAGTATATACATAAAACACAAGGCCTTTTACAGCTGATTACACAATGTGACTAATTGGTGAAACCACGCTCGCCCATTTTCATTCTCGCTGGCGAGATACTACTCTGCACTAAGGTTTTATTGTAAAGTTGAAAATGCAGCAAGCCTTGCCTATGATTTTGATGAAGAGTTTTTTATTAAATATTAACGGAATTAATATAATGTTGGTTGTAGCATAATAATAACTTCAGACCCAAATTAAGCTACGTCAGCCATCGGTGGCAATAAAACCCGACTGGGAAGTAGTCGAAGAAATGGATTTTCCGCGGCTACAAAAGATGTCGCTGCCGACTGTGGGTGAAGGCGAAGATATGTGAGTTAAAAACACTGTGTGTCTGCATTTGATGTGATCTAGATATAAACGTAACTAAAGCAGAAAGTCGTCATTCTTATTTTTTTGTTTTTATTTAAATAGATGTCAGTATATGTATAATAATTAAGGTCTAACGAGTTTATACAAATTTTTATTTATATAGTCAGACGGAGTAATTCTGACCGTCCCCATAAATTGGGGTAATCATGGACCCATAGTCTGTCTTAGTGCTAGCAAGTGATATATATGATATATATATATATATATATATATATATATATATATATATATATATATATATATATATATATATATATATATATATATATAGTTCCAATAAAGTGTGTCTGCATAGAGTTACTCTCATACTCCTTAAAACATATACAACACCTGTGCCATTGCTTCGTCTGCAAGAAACAGTCAACATCGTCAAGAAACATAGTCAAACATAGACAACGTCTACTTCAAAGTATGCCCATGTTATATGCGAAAGCCAGTTTACAAACGATTTTCTATTGTTAAAATTCTGACGCAGAAAAGTTTTTCTGCGATATATTGTGTTTGCTGTGATGAATATGTTGCCGTTTGTCGTTGCCTCATAGTAGTTTCTCAGGCTTACAATTATCCCAAACGTTTAAGTCACTTTTCTGCGATATATTGTGTTTGCTATGACGAGTAGGTTGCCGTTTGTCGTTGCCGCATGGTAGTTTCTCAGGCTTACAATTATCCCAAACGTTTAAGTCAGTTTTCTGCGATATATTGTGTTTGCTATGATGAGTAGGTTGCCGCTTGTCGTTGCCGCATAGTAGTTTCTCAGGCTTACAATTATCCCAAACGTTTAAGTCATAAGGTTCACAATTACCCCATTTTGTTACAATGAAGTGGGGTAAACCTAATGACTTAAACGTTTAAGTCAGTTTTCTGCGATATATTGTAGTAGGTTGCCGTTTGTCGTTGCCGCATAGTAGTTTCTCAGGCTTACAATTATCTCAAACGTTTAAGTCATTAGGTTCACAATTACCCCATTTTGTTACAATGAAGTGGGGTAATTGTGACCCTAAAGTTCACAATTACCCGTTTGGGTTCACAATTATCCCTCTAATTTTCAGGTTGCCTTTTAATGTCTAGTGCTTCTAATTTTACTTCTATGAGATCAAATATATAATAATGCCACGAACCTATATGAAGAAACCACCTAGCAGACCCTGGAACAGTAATAGTATTGAGAGAGCCTTAGATGAGCACCAATGTAACGGTGTTTCGTTCGAAAAACTAGTTAAAAAGTATCATAATTGCCGTTCAACGTTAAAACGCCACTACAAGGCTCGTCTGCAAAACAAAACGATCGACTCTGATAGCGCTGGGTGGAAACCGGTGTTTTCGGTGGAACAGGTGCATGAGTTGACTCAATGCATTGTGAATATGGCCGAGTGCGGCCTTGCTCCTACAACCAACGACATTCGCAATTTCGTTGAAAACTACATCTCGTTTAACGACGAATCCTGCGAGACTGCCCGTAAATATTTTGGCAATTCCAACCGGCCCGGTAATGACTGGCTTCAGGGCTTCATGCGGCGTAACAACTTATCCATAAAGAGAGCAACCAAGCTATCAACACCGCGCCACAACGCTACTAAAAATCCATTTATAATTTACCATTTTTACGACATATTGGCTCAGACCATTCAAAAGTTAGGCCTGCGCAACCGGACAGATTTGATCTGGAATGTGGATGAATCGGGACTGCCCGATGATCCCACCACGTGCAAGGTAGTATCCCTCAGCCTCAGGGGACAGAAGACATTGCAAATCGCGGCTGGGACCGGCCATGAGTGTGTTACCGTGGTTGCCGTTGCATCAGCATCTGGGCAGACGCTGCCTCCGCTGATAATACATTTCGATAAATACGTTCAAACAACTTGGCGCCCAAAACTCGCTCCAACTGCTGTTAAACCATGGGTGTATGCCAATCCGAGCGGATGGATCGACGCGGACACCTATATGTGGATCCAAATATTTGCCGAAAAGACGGCAACGTATGACGAGGATGGCGAATTCGAGCCGCGACTAATGGTTTTTGACGGCCATATGTCGCACACTTCATATTCCACGCTCAAATTTGCTCTCGAGAACAAAATCACCTGCATCAAGCTGCCACCGCATACAACTGACTTGCTCCATCCGTAGGACGTTGCTGTGTTTAAGCCTGTGAAAGACAGGTGGGGAAATCGACTGCTAGAGCGTCTGAAGACTAACAGGGCCACACTTGGACGTACTGAATTCGCCACAATTTTGTCGAAAATTTGGCCGATTGCTGCTAATGAAGCCAATGGTCAAAAGGGATTCGAAAAAAACCGGCATCGTTCCGTTGAACAGGGAAAAGTTCCCCGTTAACCGGCTGGACCACAAGATGCTTCAAGATTACAAAAGCTGGATCGACGACGGTAGACCTGAGTTGGATTGTGATCGAATCGACTGGTATCATGACATGCAACCGCCGGAAGGCGACGAGGCGTCGCCGCCTGCATGCGCCCGGCAGGCTACTCCGTCGTCCTGCGGTACATCTGGTGCAGGAACGCCTTCGTCAGTAGTCAGCCACAAACCTGGCGGGTCTTATTACTGGATACCGGACGGGTCAAACGTCCCGGAAGGTGCCGAATTGTGTCCAACGTCGTCGGACCTGCACACGTCGTTTCAGGAAGTGGTTGTGCGAACATTATCAATGCGCACGCCGGCATCTGGACAACCAGTCCCAAAACGTCGAGCACGGGTAAACCCCAAACGCAGAAATCGTGACTGACGACGCAGCCTTTGAGTCGGCGGAGGCGATAGGTTCAGCGAGAGTTGCCGCGGAACAAGCGCGACTGCGACGGAAGGAGCGTGGCAAAGAAATTGTATCGCGGGCCGCAAAGCGAACTGAGCATCTGGATTCTCCGTGTGATACATCAAACGAGTCGGATACTGACAGCAACGATGAGGATAATTTGGACACTGACACTACCGCGACAGGTCGCCACCGCGAGTTCGATGAGGAGCAAACCTTGTATCAGTTTCTTAAAGAGACTTGGCAGTCATTCAACGAGCCTTACGAGGATGTGGACATTTTTGGCAGCTGGTATGCTGCGATATTTCATTCTGGTAGGCAGCCGATTCTGTATTTTGCGCAGGTTCAGAATCGCTTTACCAAGGGTGGTTCAGCAACAAAGATTGAGATAAAGTGTTTGAAATCTCACGCAGGACTTGTGAGCGGCGAAATCTTCGAATGGCCACGTAACGACGACATTGACGTCTTCAAGGCTTGGGATGTTGTCGGGGGCCGTACGAGGCAAGTGAAGTGATGCGTGGTGGAGTTCCAGCTGGCAAATAGCAACTGCATGGTTCGTCACGCGCTCAAGTGAATTTCAAAGCCATCAACAAATTGTCGCGTCAGCAGCAGTATACGCGGGACTATCTCGATGGTCGCGGCAGTCCATGGCCATCTAGCAACTAAGCGTTACCCCTACCTGTAATTTTGTCTTCATATGTAAATAATATAAAATACAACAAAAAAACTAATTGCCTAAAAACTAAAAACTAGCTGAGTCATATTGACTTCTGTTGCCTGATATTCATATTTGTCAATAGCAATGGACAGTGTTATTTTTGATGCGGCCCCGGCTTGTCACATGTTGCTGCAACAATCAGCTGCTCAATATAGTGGGGTCTGTTGGCACAAGGCTATCGAAAACAAAGCATTCGCTTTGATCGGACGTATTGGCGGCACAATACGCAATGGAGACGTCATACATGTTAAGGTAAGTATTGAAGTGGTTCATAATATTTAGTTTTTATAGGTTGTGAAGGCAAGTGGGTGTCCGTAACCCAGGCCTCGCATACCAATGCTAAATCTGTGTTGAGACATGTTCACAATTACCCCGTGAACGGGGTAAACAATACGTAACTGAACGAGTAGCAACAT